>CM065052.1:230455771-230758271 GCA_032883995.1 Coronaproctus castanopsis | reverse complement strand
TCCATATAAATTAAACGATATATAGCTGAAAGCACACCATACTTGTTTTACTCCTTCTTTTATAATAAAGTCATCTGTGTACCGAGTTCTAGCGTTGCAATATTCTGATTGTGCTCATATAGTTTTTGAATCAAATATACAATGTGCCTTGAGGCACCCAACATATATATATATATATATATATATGTCCGCTATTTCCACTCGCTTGCTCCTTTGGCAGGTTAACTCCTCGTGTATAACGCTCCAAAGAAATTTCAAGAAGTTGAAGAAAATTAGAGGAAAAGTATCGTTATGAAAACAGTTAAACCAAGGATCAGTATGACTGCGTACATTCTAAGGAACAATTGTTTATCAAAGATACTTATAGAAGGACGAATAGAAACCGGAAATTGAACGACAAAGAAAATAATATATACAACAGTCAGCGGTAGATACTGGATGCGCTGAACACCCGGATATGAAGAGCAAGAAAGAAAATCTTTAACTGTTGAATAAATTAATAAACCAGTCGCACAACTGACGTCTCAGTAATAATAGTAATAATAATATTAATAATAATAATAATAATAATAATAATAATAATATTTAATTCAGAAACTCTCCGCTAAAACAGTATTGGATATATTAAAATTATAACCGTCGAGGTATTTTTAAAATTATGCTATCGTTAATTTCAGTTAAAAATATAAATAGTAATAGCTTGATGGCTACCAGTATTGATTATATATATATATATATATATATATATATATATATATGATTTTATTTAATTTAGTTTATTGAATTGTTTATCAGAATTTTTAATGCAGTCTTCGCTTGCAGTACTTTACTCTCTCTTCGGAAGTGGTATAAATAGTAGTCATCCCCAAACCGAGCAACGCGGTAACAATAGTTTAGTCTTGTTCATGCACAATTACTCCAAGAAAAATTTGTCGGTCCTGTCAGCATTCGTAATAGATTTCTATATTCCAATCGAGTTTCCTTCTCGGCAGCTGCACGTTGATTGTCTTCGAGCTTCTCGTACGCGTTGAAGAAGTCGACGAATAAAATTTCCTCGTCTCGACATACTTTTCGTAATTGTCTGAATTTTATTAATCGTTTCGTTTTGAGAAAGTAACTCGCACCTTTGGCAATTTTATATAAACATTTTTCATTTATGCGTGTAAAGTGTAATAAACTTACTTGAAGAGAAGATTTCGTCGAGAATAAATGACAGTATTGACTGCTAAAATGACCGCTCGGTTCTCGGGCTAAGAAACAGAATTGGTTATGCTGTAGATCGCACGTTGCGTACGATATTCGACGTAGCGCGTGAGCCATATGGACGACCTGCATAAATAAAAAAGTAAAAAATAAAATTTAAAAAAAATTTCGAATTGAAATTTCGGACAATTTAACGATACGTTCGTTAAATTGTAATAAATTTAATAGGTTACACTCGAAAAGTTTGCTGAAAAGAAGATAATAATATAAATCTATAAAATGAATGGTTAATTACAAATATATACACACTATATATATATATATATATATATATATATATATATATATATATATATATATATATATAATTATTTGAGTTAATACAAATTGAACAGGTTGGAACATATTCGTTAAATATGCTCGGTCAGAGAATGACAATCAGAGAACGAGAGAAGTAAAAAGTTGAGAGTACTCGTACTTTATGCCTATACATCTGGATTATGTAATCATTGCATAAATTAATGGAATACTTTTTGTGATGGACTGATGTATTTTTATGAATTACCTCAGGGCGGTAACACATATTCGTGTTAAGAAACAAATTTTAGACTTTACTAACTTTGGGATAGATTGTTTTATAACATATTACGAATAAGTTCTTCAACAATTTGTTTATATTTAAATCATTTACTACGACCGTGATCTTTTTTTTTTGTTCACTACATGTATAATGTAGATGAATCTCCGAAGCTAGATTTAATAAATTACAAATCGTTCAGGATTAATGTTATGCGCCCCCAAAAATTACCCTATATTAAGGATTTTATTTTAAAAGTATCGATATAAATTCAAGATAAATCTTTGTATCGTACGATTGTAGGCAATTAAAACATATGTACACTAAGTATGAACGCGGTGACTCTTTAAAGCGTAATTTGTTATAAACTCCGATTAATCTTAATTATTATTATTTTTTAAATTTTAACCCATTCTCTTATTTCTCAGTGCCAGATTTTTTATACCAATATATATGTGTGTGTGTGTATTTATTTCTTCATAAACTTTTAGTCATAATAAGATAATTACGTTTATTGCAGTAATGATGTATCCGGTACGTAATTAACTACTCGTTTAGCGACATACGTTGCGTATAAATCTTCTTCCTTTTCGGATTAAATATTAGTTCATTTGTTAATTTTATATATATATCATCATCATCAGTGAGTTGTGTCACCCCGTGCAGGGCATATGTCACACGACAGACTAGTCTACGCCAGAATATACGGTATCGTGAAAAGTACGGCCAGTTGTCTTGCAAATAGCGTCCGACCATCGAAGAAGTTCGCGACCGCGCTCTCTTTTACTAGCCACTGCACCTTGAACGAAAAGCTTCTCCATATTTTCTGCTCTAACTACATGACCAAGAAATCGTAGTTTTCTGTTGAGAACGATCGATTTTAAATTACCTATATATATATATATATATATATATATATATATATATATATATATATATATATATATATATATATGTATATATATATATGTATATATATTAAGATGTTTAGATAGAATGTATTTGATTCGTATTTCAGGGTTAGAGAAATTCTGTTTAAGCTGATATTAGGGTGGAGAACGTTAGCGGGTTTCTCATTCGTTCTGATAATTTCTAAGAGTTTAAAATATTCCAGACATTTAACCCTCGAAAAATATAGTACCATTAAATGCGGTCAACAACTTGAGCGTGATCTTGAAAATAATTTAATAAACCCGAACGCTTCCTAGAAGTTTTAAATATTACACACCTACCGGACGTTTTGAGAATTATACTCCGTCATCTAATAGGACGTATACAATCGATAACCGGATTGCAAAAGGATAAAATTAAACAATCTAAATATAAAAAAAAGGAAGTTGTTCAATATTTACTAAAAGACACGACTATTACACCTCCTGCTGAAATTAGGATAAATTCTAAAAGAATTTCACTGGCCGAACAACAAGTTCTGGGTATGCGATCGTAATCATAGATAGCGGATTAAGTTTCGATAATAAGCCGGGTAATTGTCGCTAAAGAAACAACTGCCCGTATGTTGCCGGGTTAGCCTAGTGGCTAGAGCGCGGACCTCTGTACGGAAGGTATCGAGTTTGAATACGACCGACGGCGCAAAAATTATTATCGCGTGGAAGGTAACAGCAAACCACCACGCACAACACCATATGCGCGTTTTAGTATACACTATAAAAAAACACGCCAGGCTGCATTGTGTTGTGACGACAAAGCGATTACAATGAGTTTTCCCGAGTGTGTAATATTAAAATATGTATTGGTAAGTCTACCTCGGATGCGGAGACGGCACAAAATGATAATGATGATTTTATCTATTTATAAGAAGAAAATTGGCGGATTTTAATTATATAGATAAAAAAATTAATTTATACCACGAGCCTTCGCGCCAGAATAACCTCTATATGTACCTACTTTCAAAATAATTGCCGCAGAATTTCGTAATTTTCTCTCTGGAACGATGGTTTAAACATCTTTTACGCGTATATGTGTATTAAGAAAAAATTACGGTAAAAGTTACAAAAATAAATTATAATACTTTGAAACTACAATTGTCTCGATCATACGAAGAAAAGAGACCGCGGTATAAACATAAAGGGACTCGTCTCAAGATGAGGTACGCTGGCAGGAGGAAGCTGGAGGTCTTTTCGAGTGAAATAAATCACTTTTAAACTACAATATGGAAGAACATGTCCGCGTGTACTTCGTATTAAATATTAGAATCGCAGATTAGAACGTAGACATTTTAAAGCATTATTAACGAATTTTGTTTCCGTTTAAGTAAAATTATTTTTAAAGGAATACATTTCACCCTTTTATTTTTTTTCTATTTCCCTTTACGTTTGTTTTATGTCGGTTTTTCAAAGGCATCGTAAATCCGAAGTAACGTCGAACTACTTGTTGCAAAAGTGTATGTTGTTGTTTACGTATAAATTTTATATTGTTGAATATTTTTATTTTTATTTTATTCGCTATTTTGGTCAAAATTTTATATCCACTGTTTGTTGATCGCTTTGTTTACCACATTCGCTATCGGATTAGTTTAAAAAAAAATACTGTTTTGCCACTTTTATGGTTTTTGTAAATTACGTATCTCAGAAATACAATTTAAATATTTCTATCAATTTTTGTGTCTTTTTATAATGTGTATTTTTTATATTCACACGATAATGGCTTAACAGCCGAAAGGCTTTGTGATTTTCAATGAAGAAAAAGAAATCTTTGATAGTCTCACAATCTTTAATGCTATACCCTCCCCTCGCCCGTAAGGTAAACAGGAAAATTATCGTTTAAAATCAGGTAGAAAGAGAGAAAAATTGGAAAGAAAAAATAATAATAATTCGAACAAGTTAAAGAAGTGTACGAATGCTTGAACTTAGGTCGTGGGAGCAGAAGAAGAGATTTATCGTTAGGCCACGAGGTCTATAATACTGTAAATTGTAACCATTATTATTTGTGACAGGGAGTTGCCTAACAATATCTACGTTATTCAACGTGTATGCATTTGTGTATATATATATATATATATATATATATTTATATATACATATAGTTAAAAAATAATACGAGAAGTACTCGATATATAGGAAGACGATGTTATAGGAGGTCGCGCGAGATCAGTAATTTGCGGTATGCTGAACTCAGAAGAAGAAGAAGAAGAGTTTCGAGATATTACGAAGAACGTGAAAGTCGTAAGTGAAAATAATTTTAATATTAAATTGAAGTCAAAAGTGATGATTGTTGCCAGAATAAAAAATAGTCGACCGCAAAGACGTCTCAACAAAGTAGTACGACCATGTAGCCATCTCCAGGGGATAATAACAAATAAACAGAAGCATACGAGGAAGGATTGCGTAGGCGGTTCCCATGTTGACCAGACTGAATACGATAATATTATATGTAATTTGCATCAGTCGATGCAGCTTATACGTCAACATATCGATGTACTTTTTTAATGGAAAACATTTAATCAAGGGCAATATATAAATTGATCACGGGCGGATAAGGTTTTCAATGCGAAAATTTTGCGACAACTAAATGAAAAACTAAAACCGGTGACTATTATAAACAGACGGAAAGTAGCCTATCTTGGCCATGTCCTGAGAAACGGAAGATATGGCCTAGCGCAAATGATCATTGAAGGAAACGTCACGGGAAAACGGAAATGAGGTAGAACAAGGAAACCTTGGTTTGAAAACGTGAAGGAATGAGACGATTTACTACAAACACTATCTGACAGATTAGAAGCCGAACGAATAATCATCAAAACATTTATTGATGACATGGTAAAATAAGCGTAAAACTACCCGCACGTTGTCGCGATAGCCTAGTGGCTAGAGCGCGGACTTCTATACGGAAAGAATCGAGTTTGAATACGATGTACGACGCAAAAATTATTATCGCGTGGAAGGCAATGGCAAACCACCACGCACAACACCATACGCGCGCTAGTAACAATATAGTATGCACTATAGAAACACGATTATGATTGTCTTGTACGCTACATAACGCTGTACAATGAAATACGTATAGGTAAGTAGTCGCCTACCACCGATACGGAGCCGACACTTAATGACGACGACCTTATTAATATTACAGAGTTGAATTTAGAATTACGCTTCTATAAAACTTTACCGGAATAATAAATGTCAGTTTTGAATTTTTTTTTTCAAAAAAATTTTGTATAGCTACCTCATATTTCTAGTCGATATAGCGTTCCACCGGTCTAGAGCGAGTAGGTGTTTAATAATGGTGATAAAAAAGTAAACAAAAATAAATCAAAACCAAAATGCAGTAATAAAACATACATACAAACGAAACAAGGGGGATACGATTTATATTTATAGTAACTCTTGGTGGGGAGGTGATCCCGTCATTTTAAGTTTGTTATTCAGGTCCTTTATAAGATCTAGACTAGATTATGGCTCAGTATTCTATGGATCAGCTGTCCCATCTCTTCTCAAAAAACTGGATTGTCTTCAGAACATTGATTGGAGGCTTATTACAGACAATATTCGTTCTTGCCCTGTAGTATGTCTCCGAATCGAGACTTTGACTCCACCATTACATTTTAAACGAATTTTCCTGACAGATAAATTCTTATCCAAATACTGCAATCTTCAAAATCATTCTCTCAGAGATAATATCCTATATCTTTTCAGTAACTAGAGGTTTGGTCGCTACAAAATTCCTCTTCTTGCCAAACGGGTTTCCCGATATATTGCATATAAGCCTCTGCACTCGTTCCCGTTTTTCCCTCTATATATTTTAAACATCGATTCAATGAACGAACAGCAATACGAGGTATCGTAAACGGTAAACGTCCGCAGGGAAGATGCCATACACGCTAAATCGATCAAGTAAAGGCGTGAACACGATATACTATGTCGAAGGCGTTTCACGATCTATAATGTAACTGAATAATATTACATTAAGTGTCACCACGTCCTTACGTAGGACAATATATGTACATATAACTTTCGCATAAGCGGATCGAAGCTGAAATTGTCAAAAGCTTCAAATATCTTGAAAGCATAAACTAGATGAAGAGATTAAGTAAAGAATAAAAATGCAATAACAAGCTTTCGCAACGTGTGTTTAAGAATAAAAATTTACCTAATAATACGAAACCAAATGTTGGTAGATCAGTAGTATTATCAACGTGTATGGGACTTGTCCAATCAGAAGCAGTCAAACTAAAAACTTGAAACATGTCGGATGAGATTGCTCGGATAAATCCGGAGAAAAACGTAGAATGATAAGATCGCGAATGAAATAATTTAAAAAAATGATAGACAGTAATAAAATGCAGAATAAGATAGGTTGGTCATGTTGTCAGAATGGATAACAAATGCATACCGAAGCGATTATTGTATAGTATATTACATACCGGTGAAAGATATTGCGGAAGATCTAAATTAAGATTTAAGGATGTGTTATCAAAAAGAACGCTATCAATCTGAGGAAAAATAAGACTTGGAAAGAATGGACCATTAACAGAACTGAATGGAGAAAATTCACCGAAGACACCGTAAGCTTAGCACATGTTTACACCGCCAGGAAACGCACAAAACGAAGAAGAAGGAATATAGCTGATCAGTATGAGTGTGCACATTGCAGCTATATATCTAATTATAAAATTGGTTCAATATCGCGCATAAGATTCAGATATTGTAATATTTAACAGAAAACAACAAACAACAGCAACAAAACAACGGGGTATATTTTCATAGTAAAAATTTACAAAATAATAATCCAGATAATGCTTAACCGGTAGAAAGAAAAAAATACCTTACCAACAGCGAACTGCTATAATAATATATACATATATATTCCATCTTGTTATTTTATATTAAATAATGAAAATTACAGGAAAACAAATAACTAATAAAACCTGTAAAATACTTAAAGTAATTTAATTATAATTTACTATATATACGATGATTAAACTCCGATTCTAATATAGAGATAAATTAAAACTATATCGTTAGTAAAATTAATTAACCGGCAATTTAGAATAGGTTGTGTTTTAAACGTCTTATATTTCGTATACATAGTTTTTAGTCGCCTGCAAATCGTAATATAGGCCTAATGTGTGGATTAGTGTAGAATTTAGCCGATATGGGTTTAATATATTATAATCCTTAAGATAGGGTAGATTAGTAGTTTCATGCATAAATGAGATTCTTTCATATTTTGACTTATTTAATATGCATCGGACGCACATGTTTTGTATAGTTTGTAGTATATATTTGAGACGGAACACCATCGTAAGTTATTACCAATGGATGTTGTGGTTCTTGTGGTCTTTTAAAATTGCGTGTTGCTCTCCACAATGTGTAGTCAGGTGATTGGGAAGATAGGGAATACATATATTCATTAAATGTGCCATTTTTAAATTGATTAGTAGGTTTTTCCTTTCTTAGTTTGTTTATTTAGTTTCCCTTCAATTGAAGGATGCCTGTGCGTCCGCCGTTGCTTCCTTAGTTCGTTTTTCTTTCATACTTCAATTATGATGTGTTTTGGATAGCGCATCACAGGAACACTGCTTTGTTCATTCGGTGTGATTAACTATGCAGCTCTTTCTAATAGAACAATAAAATTTTCTAAATTCTCTTCGGATTTTAAGCTAATGGTTGAGTTTATATTTTCATCAATTTTTTGCCGAAATTCGTCCTAATTGGTTTGTTTAGCGTGTAATTTTGTTTTTGGTTGCTCATCATTATTCTATTACTTAATGTCAGGACAACTCCGGACTGTTCAGAGAAAAGTTTGTGATCCGGCTGGACTATCATGTAGCTATTAGACAGACCTTTAGTTATGAAGAAGTCTATTACGTCCGGTATTTTCCTGGTATCTGTGGGCTAGTATGTGAATGAGCCCCGAACTCCATACGTGACATCTGTTGTCTTCTGTTTCGTTTAATATATCTTTCCCTTTTGGTGTTGTCATTCTTGATGCTCAGTACATATTTCTGGCGTTGTAGTCGCCACCAATTATATATTTGTATATATATATATCAATGGTTGTTTAAAATTATACATAGCTGATTTTATACCTTGGTGGACAGTATACTGCAGATACTGTGTTATGTTTCTATGCATGGATTGTATAACTACATTAGTTGGTTGCAGGAACTCCTGTTGGTATTTATTGATTTCATGTTGTTTAATACTATGAACAGTGCCATCAGGGTGTAGAATATAAGTATTGTATCCGTTTATATTGAAGTAATTTGTATCTGTTAAGTGTGATTCAGAGATTAATAATATGTCTATACTTTTTTTTTAAAAATACATTTCGATTTTTAACTTATGACTAGGAATACCATTTGCATTTAAAGTAGCTAGTTTTAGTTGAATGTTCATTTCTTATTAATTAGGTTTGTCAATGAATATTTGTACGAGATAATAATAATTATATATATATATATATATGTAAAACAAAAAATTAGGTTATTAATAAAAAGAAAAATTAATGAGTAAGATTTTCAGCAGTTATCCCATTTTCAAATTAAAATAATTAATAATAAATAAGTTAAATAGCAAATAGTATTTAGGAAATCTGTTCAACAGCCTGTTATCAACCTTTTTTGTTTCTTTCTTAAATCACTAGTCTATGTATATATATATATATAACATAAATACTGGCAAAGATGTAGAAATGGAATTTGTCGGTTATCACATGATAAATTACTTAGCTTAAACCGTTATTCCTTTATACGGCCGTATTGAAATGTTCGCAACTTCAAGTTGCCGGTAGTGCTGAAATGGAAACTTTATTGTTGCCTACAAAGTCTTAACAAGATAGTTGCAAATAGTTCCTGTGCAGAACACACACACACATATATATATAATTCTCAAATATATTATATATACATACAGTTATATATCTCTCTTCTTTACAATTTCTGATTTAATAGTTAGTTGCATGCACACACACATACATAAATGTATAATATATATATATATATAGTTAATGTGACAAGATATTGGTAGTGGTCAAAGTACGACGAATAAACTAACTCCGACAAAGGCCATTTGGGAAATTGCTTGTCTGGTCTTCGGTCTTGTTTTCAACTTAGCAGCACGTACTCGGCTCGATGCGTCTGGTCTTGGTTTTATTTCGAAGCTGACGACGACATTTCGCTGCAGATAACGGAGCAAGTTTTATGCGGTAAGACTAGACGATGGAGAACAAAATTCTAAACGACTAAGATTACAGGCCAATATCGAAAGTCGAAAGTTGCGCTTACTTCTCAATTCCATTATAGTACGACGGACACGCTGACGCTTTTGCTGTTGCTGCTGTTTTTGTTGTTATCAACAAACGAAATGGTCGAATCCGTCAAAGAAGTTATACTATCTCCTCTTCGTTCGCTTTAGCTATTGTCTCAATTCCGTATAATATTAATGTCGGTACGGTACCGCCCTATACATTTCGTTATGAATGGAAAATATCTACAGTTGAAAACTTTTATACAATGTATTGTGTATATATATATATTTATATTGTATTAGCACGGCCATTACATTAATTGTATGTAGAGCTGGTAGAAAAAAACTTTCACCGCCTTAGTACGGCAATCGACGACATTGTACGCGTCGAAGTAAGAATGTTTGCCTACCGTCGTAATATACGTCCGGAGAAATTTCCTGTTATTTTCCGTCAGAATTTTGCCGAATCTTACGAAGAAATTAAAGTCCACCCCCCTTTCCTGGCGTTTGAAATTATTATAATTAAAAAAAAAATGAATCAACGTTTATAACTTTTTATAATTGATTACCGAACCAAATAGAACAGTCGATAATTGCATATTTGCTTATAAGCTGTACAAGTGACATTTTAAAGATTTAAATTTACCGTACGTTATGTATATACGTGTACACATATAAACAAAACCGCCAAACTTAAATGCTACAAAAAATTAAAATAAATAAAAGTAATGAAATAATAAAAAGAAAGGAAAAATATATACTACATTTAAAAGCTCAAACATATCGACTTTACTGGAAGATAAAGATTATTCGACAAATTATATAAGTTGAAACGAACCAATCACCCCAGTCTTGTTCATGATCATTGTCTCGGTCATAATCGATGTCTTGCTCATGACTACTGTCTTGCTCACGACCACTCACTTGCCCGTTAATGTACAAATAATAAAATCTCTCGGTATTTAAACTCTAGTTCTTTTGCTATTGTAAATTATTTATACATACACAAGTACACACACACGTATTAAATATTCTGCCTGGCGACTGTAAAATCAAGTGTTAGCACTATTGCTTTTTTCTATGAAAATATTATCAAACGGTACAATGTGAAATTAAAGTATTTAAGTTTTTGGATTATTTTATCCTGATAAATTTTTATATTATTTTAATAATTATTAATTTTTCGTGGTTTTTTTTTTGTGATAAGTCGGAAACAATATGTCCTAATTTTATTTATTTCTTCCCTGTATATTATAAACCCTAAAAAGATTGAGTTCGTTTCTGATGATGAGTGGTATAAGTCTATTCGAAACGTTAAATTGTTTGAATAATCAGGACGTGGTTTTCACCGAAAATAATTCTAGACGAATGGAAAACAACCACGAAAGTTTTAATAAATATTTAATGTCAGATTGCCTGCGACGAAAATTCTATTATAGAAATAATTCACATTCCCACAGTACATTTTACTGAAAAATACGTACACAAAACACAACTAAAAACATTAATATTTAGTTTATTGTTAGTATGTCATTATAATCGAAATTAATTTCGATTCAATTCTGCGAACTCGATCTAGGTTAAATATGGCTTGTTAGCATAATGTATTCCGTAAAACCATCATCTAAGTGTTATGATTAATCCCCAATACATTTCGAATACCACACGTTGAAGCAAAACTAATTACAACCGCCATTTGTATACACTCTGTAGTATGTGAAATTAGTTGTTTGGCTAATCTCGGAATCAAATACTACGTCAAATAATATACTGAATCATTTGAGTAATTTTTAATTCTTATAGTCTGAAAACAGTCCCAGAATGGTTGCAAACCTAGCTGCTTCTTGCTAACTTATTACCACTAACGGAGGATTTGGTATATTCTTCCATTAATAATTATTCTCGTATTAATTTCTAGTATTGTGTCGGATATTTATGAGAAGTATTATTTGCATTGTCTGGAATGTATAATATATTTTGTAAATTACAGATTATTTCGAGAAATCAGTTTTCACGCTTCGATAACTTATAAAGTTTGTTTTAGGTTATAGTTTGATCAATTTGAAATCGGTTTTGCACATATATACAACAATACCAATGTTGTCTTGATAATACATATATATCTATATTTGTATTTTGTCAATTCTGACCGTTATAATTTGCGAGTACCCTCCTTAGATTCCGGTTCTGTGCTGTAAAGCTATCAGTCCAGCGAATAGGCATTCTGGCTCTTCCTCTTGCACCAGTTACTTTACCAAGCACTAATATCTTTTCTGGACTTTCTCTCTTACAATATTCCTAAAAAATTAGTTAAATCCGTCTTTTACACAATCTGTGTAATTGCTCGTATTGAGTATTCATCGCCGTAGATTTTAAACGCATTAATAAGTTTCCTATCCACTGCTTTAATCCGCCACGTCCCGACTGCATATACGAACATTTGGGATAATTAAATGTTTTTATTAGCTTCTTTCGCAATTTAAATGGCCACTTTTAGTTATAAAATATAAATGTTTTAATCTTGTCCTTGGTGGCTTGCCTTAATTCGTCTTTTTACTTCATCCGAGCAACTTACATTGATAGTCAATATAAACATAATCAGCTCTTTCATATTGTGGCCGGAGATTGGTGTCGTTTTAACAACGATCTTACGGTCTGTTATCGTAATCTTGGTGCGTCACAGTGATAAATTGATATACAGATTTGTTTAAGTTTTTAATACTAACTTTAGAGCGTTTGTGAAAAATGTGGAAAATTTTATATAATCGGGAGTGCGCTTTGTCCGTGATGTGTTTAATGTGTTCATGGAACGACAGTCGCTTGTCCATTGTAAGACCAAGATATGTTACACGAGGTTTCCACGGTAGTTGCCGGTTACTTGTTTCAATGTGGTGAGTTATTTGCGGCCTGCGTCTCGTAAATAGTATAGCTTCCGTTTTTTCGGTGTTAATTTTAATTTTCCACTTTGTGTAATATTTGTATATTTTGTAATAACTTTTGGTGAGTTTGTTATTGTATCGATTCGATAGGAAGCTGTAAATAGAGCAGTGTCATCGGCGTAAAGAGATGTATCAACATCCCTCAGCCGAGGCAAATCATTAATATATAAAATATATAGGAAGGGTCCCAAGATACTACCCTGTGGAATTCCAGCTGTTAGTGTTTTAGTACTAGAGTAGGTATCATTTACCTTAACAATAAACTGCCTATCAGTTAGATACGATTTCATGATCTTTATAAGTTGCTTAAGCCATAATGAATCATTTTGTATATTATGCCATTGTGCCACGTAGTGTCAAATGCCTTTTCTACATCTAATAACAATAGTCCAGTACGTTTGTTCAGGTTAAACTGATCAAGAATGTGATCAGTCTAGCTGCATGACGGTTGAGAGTTGTGGTCTGAATCCAAACTGGGTTTCGTTTATAATACTATGTTCATCTGAGAATTGTTTTAATCTTTGAAGTATTACTTTTTCAGCTATTTTACTAATGTTACTGATTAAACTAATAGGCCTTATATTTTTGGGTAATGAACTATCTTTCCCCACTTTTGGAATGGGAATAACAGTTGAAGTTTTCCATATTTTAGGTTAATGACCAGTGATTATAATAGCATTAATTATATTTGTCAAGTATACTACGGCTATTTTAGGCAGGTTCTTGAGCATTAATGTGTGTATTAAGTCTTGTCCTGTGGATGACTTGCATTTAAGTATTTTTATGAAATAATTTATTTCTTTTGGTGTGGCGAGCTTAATTAATGAGTCAGATGTTGGCGGAGCACTACAATATTTACGCACAGTGAGATCAACTTTTTTTGTATGAGATATGGTGGAGAGGGTTGTGTTTTGATTATGCACTTGATAGTAATGGTGAGCTAAGAATTCAGCTTTATCTTTATCAGAATATGCAATATCTTTATTGTGCGTTATTGGCGGAATATTAACATGTACGAAATTCTTTGTAATGTTCCAGAGACTTTTATCTGTGGTAGACAATGATTTTAATTTGTTATTCCACACATCATTACGATGTTCTAGGAGCTTAGTTTTTACTAAACGTGTTAAGAAGTTTAGAATTGATTTTAGCCGAGTTGTTTTATACTTTTGGTGCTGCTTACGAAATAGATTTTTAATTTTTATTAACATTTTCATGCTATAAGGAATGGCTATGGGGTTAGTGTCAAGTGCTTTCTGCGGGATGTGTAGTTGTGAGGATCTTAGGATAACATTATTAAGAAATGGGACAGTATTATTAAAAACAAACTAATAATATATAAAGCATACATACTGCCGATATTATTATACTCTTGCCCAATTTGGTCCGGTGTTAGTAATTCCACCTTAAATAAATTACAAATTGTTCAAAATAAATGTCTGCGTATTGTACTTAATGCCCCTTACTACACTAAGATAACTGACATGCATGCAGCTCTTTATCAGCGTACTATTCCTGAGCTAGTACAGGAACAAGTAGATAGGTTCTACAGCAAATGCCTGACTAGCCATTACCCTATCGTACAGCGAATTGGAAACTATACTCGCGACTCGCTGACCAGAAAATATAAAAAATATAAACACAAAAGAATTAAACATTCACTTCTCTAGCACCAGATTGTCGAACTACTTAAGTCGTTATTAATAAGTCTCTATCCTCATGTAATCTATTGTATCAGTATTTCTCTCTTCTATCCTCTTATTTATTTGTTTAACCTTAATATAATTTGTATAATTTTACCCATATCCTTAATGTACTATTAAGATCAAACTATAATTAATTTCTCTATTTTCGGCTACGCAGGGTTTTTAGTTGTATGTTTTTCCCTGTATAATTATTGTATAATTATAAAATAAATTTTAAGATTTCTTTGTACACTATTTCCTAAGACGCGTAGTAAGAGCGTTAACGCTGCTCGGTATGCGCATTTTTTATTTACTTATTATTTGCTGATGTATAAAAAAAACATAAATATACTTTATTGAATTGAATTGAATTGAATTGTTTAAGTAATATAACAAGATAGAAACTTAATCCGAATATAAATTCGTACAGCGTAGTAATTAATCCAAGCATATTTTACGTTGTACCACGGGAACTCTACAAGCGATCTCGTCTGAAACGTGTGGAATGCGGTCATTTTAAAAAATAAACAACAAAAACGAAGTTGGAATCAGTAATTTTCTTAATTAAAAAAAAAAATATGAGAAAGATTTTCAGCTATTAAGCCATTATCGGGTGAACATATTATTGTTCTCATGTAAATTTCATATTGTTGTTTGTGGACTATGCTTTTTACCGCCATGTTGTTATAAATTGTATACTTAAATTAGTATTTTTTAAGTTTGTACTTTTTTAAATTTCATGTATTTTTATACTTTATTATGTTCACTTGATAATTGCTTAACAGCTGAAAAGCTCCGCGATTTTTATTTTTAAAAAAATTTAGCGATTTTAACTTCTAAAATATCATTTGCATTTATTAGACGGTCACTTATGAATAAAATTGAAGTTAATTTCAGAAAATTTTAAATACAGTTTGAAATTTTAAATTCTAGTTTAAACATATTTTTATGAATCCGGATTACATATGGTTTTCTAAGAATTACTAGCTTATCTGTATAAAAACAGTAGCGAAAATTTCCGAATTTGTTGGCTTTCGGTGTTGGTTTGACGTTCTAGATGCTAGGTTGTAAATTATTTTGAAAAACAAAACGTTAAAACATTAAAGTCAGGATTCGTTTCTGTTCGTGGTAAATTATTTTCCTTACCCTAGAAATGAAAATTGAAAATAATGAAAAATAAAACGGAGGAAGAAAATAGAAAGTCAAGGCTCACCGCAGGTGGCCAAATAATATTCGCAGTCCGTTGGCAACGAAAACAGCGGGACACGACGACAAGTTATTTTTTTGTTGTTTTTTTGGATTGACGAGGAAGCAAATCCGTCCATGATAAAGGTCGAGAAGATATTCTCTCTTTGGAAGATGTTTCGTAGCTGCGTGGGTTGTGCTGGAATAGAGGAACAAATTGAAATTAAATTATACCGCGTTCGGGAAGGGTTGAAGCAGAAGAAGAAGTGTTTACATTATAGGGTCGTCAGCTTTGTGGCTGCGAAATATGATTACGCGGTTCATTTAAGAAAACAGTACGACCTATAATAAATAAAACCAACAGCCGTTTTGAAAGTTGTCGAGTGACCTTATTATTATTAATTGTATTAAAGAAAACTACCCTTTTATATCCGCTCCATTTAAGCCGCCCACGTGAACCACGTACCCGTCTTTAATATTACATTTTTTGTATTTTTACACTTTTTTTCTTTTGGATATCTGTATAATTCTAAGTACTACACGAATACAGTGAACAAAATTGTTTTGTTTGCTCGAGCTGTACGTTATCTTATTTACTCAAATTTTTTAAAACATTTTTTATACTTTTCACAATAGTAGAGTATAATAACTGTTTAATTAAAAAAAAAAATAAAAATAAATAATATTTAGCGGAACTCCCTCCAAAAAGAATGGTTCAGAATACACTTTTCTCATCTTGAATAAGAAGAAAGTTTAAACGATAAAATGGAAAATAAATAGTTCATCTCGCTATTTATTTTACATTTTATTATAATAAATAAAAAAACCATTAGATATAATATTTGGTATATATATATATATATTTATATATATATATATATATATATATATATATATATATATATATATATATATATATATTTATATATTTAAAAGACGAAACTTTCTTTAAAAACTGCCAGATAAAGAAAGGTGTAAGGCGATTACTTTCAAACATTTCGTACGGAAGAGATTATGAAAAAATTCCGGGTTAAAAATTCACGGGCACTCAGTACGATGTATCAATTATGCAGATGAGAAAAGGACTTCGTTTTCGCTGGTGAAATGCAATTTACGGTTACATAAACTCAATGAGGAAGTAGGGAAATCGGGTATGGAAATAAACGTTGGGAAAAAAATTATGAAATTTACAAGAACATCTAGCGATAAAGTAAGAATAAAAATAGCGAAGCAATCGAATCGGCCGAGGAATTCGGGTATTTAGGTTTTCTGTTCACGACACATTTCCGAGACCCAAAAGAAATCAGGTCGCGTATCATCGCGATGTAACTATCGATACATAATTTATGGACAGTACAAACAGATCGGACGTTAAGAATGGCAGCTCAGATCGAAGTAAATCAGTGCTACGTAATGTCGGTTGTAAAGTACGCATCAGAGATCCGGACGCTGAATTCAGAAAGCACTAAACGTATTCGAAATGTGTGGACATTAGTATCGTGGACGGCGAAAATAACGTATATGAAAATAGTCCTGAAAATTGAAATTAAGAAGATGAGGCCGGGAGATGGTATCTTCTTCTTCTTTCATTATCTCCGTATACTTGAGTCGATCTTGCGCTAGATTCCATAATTTTTTGTAAATCGAGTCCATTTTCCTAACTATGTCGATATCTTTCCCTGCAGGATTATTTTCTTCAGCCTGTTTGCAAATGTTATATGTATGCAACCATTGCCGGGATTCGATTTTAAGCTCCTTTAAAACGCAATTAACACTTCTTTTATGAGTCGTCCATCCTGAAATTTCTCAACTTCATACAGTCTACCATGCCGTGGTTATCTGCCAGAAATTTGCTCAATATCGGCGCAACCAGCTGAAGAACAATGTACCAAATAACCTCCTCCTCCTCACCAATTTCATAATAAATTCTAAACTGTGTAATCATCTCTAATTAATTCACATTTCGAGTAATTATAGGCGATAACTACTCGTAAAAAAAAAAAAAATTAAAATTAATATACGACACATTACACTTATGTTAAGTCTGTCCTAAAGAACGATGTGAAGGAAGTAAACGAAATTCAATAACGACAGCCTGGAGAAAGAACGGCTGTCGGTTCAAATCTTGTTTATAGTGTGGTATATTCTCGCGAAATGGCATTTTCTGTAACGCTGAGATCACGCGGAAATGTGTTTTAGCGGATGAAGGGAAACGCGAGAGACATTATTATTATTATTAGTATTATATAAATCCCGAATGCGACGAAAATGAGGCAGAGGATTGGGGGATGATATTATCGCCGTGGGTGACATCAATCTTTGATCGCCGGCGAGGTCTTACAATTGTTATCTGGTCGCCGATGTACCATTAATCTAGCAACGGGTCTGTGTCCGCCATTAGAAACGTTACCGTGTAATACAAAGCTAACGGGACAGTCTCATCGAACGAAATGTAAACTACGTTTATAGCGGTGGTCATTTCGTATTCACGTATCGGGTATAATATTTTACAATCGACCGTCCTTTTCTTTAAGTATAACACCGATGGTGTACGTACGAACGTCGGAATTTGCGGATTATACAATTTATATCCTCCATAATAATAATGATAATACTAATAAAAGTCTTTATTAGATAATTAGTATATAACAAAGTTAACAATAAAACTAAAAACCCGCATTCCGAGCAAAGTCCTGCCGCAACTTTAACTACTCACCGCATTCTTGGACAATCCTTTTGTATTGTTTATCTACACGTAGCACAATATTTTTCTATATACGCGTATAGTATATAAATGATTTTTTGTTTTTATACTTCTGCCAATTCATTCCTAGCCAAGTTGGCTTAAACGAAAGAGTATCATCATCTTCTCTTGTATGGGGAGTAAATCCATTGATGTATTCAACCCATCTGAACTGTATCGCGAATTCTAGTTCTTTTCAATCGTTTGGATATCCTGATGTCCCAAAGGGCAACTATTAGCTCATTTCAGTGTCCGCGCGTAATAACTTCGAGCCAGCTGCTCTATTGCTTCGTCGACCATGTAGAACCCAACTTCGCGATGGATATATCTTCGTTGGTGACGTACCACGTCATTAATTCAGCCTTAATGTTTTACTTTGAAAGGGTTGTATTATATTTCTATTTGTATTTTCTGTACATTCCCATATTGGAAGTCAATTTTAGCTTCGTTATTGCATTATATAGTAAGGGTCGATTAAAGAGAGGTTCGAATGATATCCTATTAGCCAATAGAAAGGTTTTAAATTGATATTTGGTTGTTTTCTTGGGTTTTTTATATATATATTTTCCAGGTTAGTATGTGATCTAAATACACTCCTAGATATCTGATGCCGTTACTTCTTGGTATAATATTCTAGTGACAGATAATTACGATGATCGGTTCTATTGGTAAATGAGACACGGGCGCATTTATCAGGATTCACTTCCAGTTTCCAGGATAGAACATAATTTTCTGCAGTGCTGCAACTGTCACTTCAGGCTTCTTGTCTTGAACGATGATGTAAATAATACACATATCGGAATATATAAAATAAACATATAAGTATCTAGAGCGTTAAAGAATAAAACCGTGTAAAAACTAGTAATAAGGCTTACTATATATAAAGGCAGTGCGAGTATTCAGATACACAAATATATGCACATTACTTATACTATGGGCAAAATACACGAGACACTCGTCTACATGAAATTAAAAAAAAAACAACGGGAAAAAACCCAAAGACTATAACGATTTTTTAGCATAAGTTAGATATAATAGGAACACACCACCCGGAAACAAAGCGTGTAATAATTCGTCTATAGTGTTCGTTTCCATACTTACGCGTGTTTATTAATTTCTTTATATTGATACGATCTGTACCAGTGTACTCTCTAGCTTACTTTCCAAATGTATGGAAACTATCGAATGTAATTCGGTTACAAAAACCAAATAATGACCCGAACAACATCAGTTCGTATAAGCCAAATATGAAAAATTGATAAAGATCGTATATTACATAAATAAACGAAATTTCCTTGACGAAAGACAGTTTGAATTTCGGGAAGGTTTATCTACCGAATACGCGGTAAATTACATCGCTTATAAAATCAGAGAAGGATTAAATAATAATAAATGTGTTTTAGCTGTTGTATAGCCATAAAAGGGGCTTTTGATAACTGTTGGCACCCTGCCCTTTTCAAAAATCTGAAAGACCTTCTTATTGAAGATGAAATCTTGCTTAACATCCTATACCATTATTTAAACGGGAGACAAGTAAAACTCAGTGTTGAAAATATCTCAGTTCAAAAAAACACGTGTATGGGCTGTCCGCAAGGAAGTGTATTAGGTCCGTTATTATGGCTTATACTATTTAACGGCGCCCTAAAATTACCATATAATAATGAATGAGTCGATTTATGTGCTTACGCGGATGACTTAATATTCATAATAAAAGGAAACACCAAAAACGAAGTAGAACAAACTGCCAATAACACACTGTGTATGCTTGAAAGCTAAATTACGTCAAATTAGAACTCTGTGTAGAGAAATGCTTTGTGTCATTTTTCACCAAGTCGTTAAAAATGAAAAGGAACAATATTAAGGTAAAATTCAAATGTTGTAGAACATTTCAAATATCTGCGAGTAATACTGGACAATAAATTATCGTTTAAATTTTATATAGATTCGATCATTTCAAAAGTTGGACACTAAGTATTATTAGATGTTAAAAGCATGTCGGAATAAGTGGGTGATTTCAATTATAGGATAGTCTTATATAAATCATTGGTTGAGAACACAGTGTCATATTGTAGCTCAGTATTTACTGAACGGCTGAAAGTTAAATGCGTTAGGAAAAAAAATTATCTCGGTGCAAAGAAAATTCCTAATTATTGCGTGCAGAGCCTATAGAATAGCTTCACATAGTGCCATAGTTACAACAGCAAGTGTCCCTCCATTAGACCTACTCATCTTAAGCAGAGGAATTATGTTCGCCATAAAAAACCATCACACATTCCCGTATATAAACAGAGCGCTGCTTGATCAAACTAATCTCTTAATACCAACAAGCCGTATAACCCCACTTAGTGTCACCCCAAAAATTTGTGCGCTTCAAGTCGAAACGAATATAAGAAAATATATTCTAGAAACGTGGCAAAACAGATGGGAGCAAGATTTGGCGTGACGCCAAACTTACGCTTTGATAAGAGACGTAAGGGAAAGGCATAAGATAATCCTCAAGTCAAATTTTTACACATCGCAGTTATTAACAGGACACGGCAAACTCGCCGAATACATTCATAGATTTGGTCTAGAGAACGAATGTGGCCAAGTAGAAACAGCGTGGCACATACTATTTGATTGTCCGCCGTATAACAATGAAAGGATGTTCAATGAAACAAATTTTAATCTAAAAAACAAGTCCATAGCAAATAATTTCGAAATTTTCGCATTCCAAGTATTACATTCCAGATTTCAAAAATAACTGATAGCTTCGCGCAGTGGTGCAATGTTGGTATAAAATTATATATATATATATGTGCGTGTGTGTATATGCGCGCGTGTAAAAGTGTGTGTTATTGTTTGTATTTGTGTGTTTATTCAATGTCGTCTCGATGACACCATATGTGAATTCTAGATCACTTATTCAAAATATGAAAATTATGTGTAAATATTTGTAAATTTTTATTGCGAATCATGTACGATATATCGTCATAAATATTTTTCTAGATATATAAACATTGTAATTATTTTATAGTAAACTCGTTGAATGCGTGTGTGAATAAATGGTTATTACGTTTCATCGCTGTTATCGTGTTTTCCGCGCTCATTTACGCTGTAACGTATATATTTACACGTATATATATATATATATATAAATCTATTCTCCGTATTTCCGTCAAGAGCAGTATCGTAAGATGCTCCGCTCACCACCCCAACACCGTAAGTCGAATGATAACCTACACGACAAACCGGACGAAGATAATACCGGTAGTAAGTATACACACCACACAACAGGTAAGACTCACACAGACACACAAAAATTATTGAAACTCACACCACCACCACCCCCAACATCATTAACGCTTAACACCAACACACCCAAAACCAACAAACCGGGACATCATGATAATATCATAAACACTGATATCGATACCGTTAACAACGTACATAATCCCGAATATAATAGCCAGTTTCCCGCAATAAAAACAGTTACAATTACATCAGACATATCTACCTCGCATAAACAAAATAAATCGATAATAAATACAACATCTAAAAATAGTGAAACATTTTCGAGTAAATTAAAACACACCACTCCCAAACCCAAAAAAATCACGCCGTTAACTGCATTTAATTACCCTACGGAAGAACAGGGATTAATTTTCCCTTATCTATCCGCACACACCATACGCGATTATTTTGTCGCGCTAAAGGATCTAGTTGAGGGTGCATTAAACATTATAGCTGCATCACGCATAAGCAAAGACCGAATAGTCATCTTTCTGAAAACAAAGCACGTAACAGACAAATTTTTTGCAAATGGTGGCGAAATAAAAATAGGCACACAAATAGTTAAGGCTCGCCGCCTGAGAAGCCCAGCCAACAAACTAATACTATCAAACGTCTCAGCCACGATACCAAATGAAGTTATTACATCACACCTAACATCAATATTCTCCTTAAAAATGTTATCTCCCATGTCAATTTTGAGAGTAAACCCATCTGACAACGAATTCGGACATATAGTTAGTTGGCGAAGACAAATTTATATTGAACAAACGAATTGCACCAACATACCTGACTCCTTTTTATTGCACCACAACGATACTGACCATCGAATATTCATACAAATCGAAGACCATATGTGCCAACATTGCAACGAAAACCAAAGACAAACACTAAGCAACCAAGCGATTTCTGCAACCGACTCTCTGGAACAAGCAAATGTTGAAAGTGAAAAGAGTAATAACAAAGATGAAACACCGAACAAATTCAGTGATCCAAAAGCTCCAACCATAACAGCTATCAATGACAATACAGACACTGACACACAACCACCCAACCCCTCCACAAAACGACCCCACCCACCAACACCAGACTCACCACATGAGATATGCGAAATATCTTTTATAACACAATCAACTCCCAAAACAATTAACATGCCACCCTCACATGCAGATAGCAAAGTAAAGCACCAAAATAAAAAACAGCTTCTTAAATCCCAGGGTCCTACAACCACATCACCAAGTTCCTCCAATGCAAAATCTAACTCTTCTTTAAAGATCGCACCTATTAAAGAAATAACCGATAAAATTAAAGCATTGTTCGAAAATAACCAACATAATTTCATTCTTGATTTCCCCCAATACCAATCATTTGTTAAAAACATAGCTTCTGACCCCGACTATCTAAGCTTTGCTAACGACTACACAAACGACAAAGAGGGTCTAATACATGTGATATCAGTGACTAAACCATTCCTAAATGGTATGAGCATAAAAAACAGATGCTCTCGAATCATAAAACATCTTAGCAACATGACAATACAAAGTGACACTAGCGAGACAAATGCTCTCGACACAGACGAATAAATTTAAATCAATCAAATCAAGAACAAATAGTCAACTACACACAAAATCATAATAAATATAAATGATGCCTAAAAATATAATAATGCAGTGGAACTGCAGAGGTTTCTATAATACCAACTGCGAACTTAAGCAGCTAATATCATTAAACTATCCGGCAGTTATATGCTTACAGGAGACACACCTCAAATCTTCAGATAACCCACAAATTAAGAACTATAACATCTTTAGACACGACAACATCCACGGAATTAGGGCTAAAGGGGGAGTGGCAACCTTAATTCATAATGCAATTCCTTGCAATCGAATAAACATAAACACCTCACTACAGATAATAGCAGTCACAGTCCACTTACCATCTGTACAATATCCGAGTATCACCATTTGTAACTGCTATATACCCCCAAACTCTCTCGATAGCGATCATAGAATTCAATCCATACTCACACAACTCAAAGCACCCATAATTATGCTTGGCGACTTTAATGCTCACTCTCCCCTCTGGGGAGCATCTTTCACCAACAAGCACGGTCACATCATCAATGATGTCATACTATCTCATAATTTCGCCACTCTACTCCCACCAAGCCACACACATTTTAACTTGTCATATAATACATTTTCCACCATAGATCTAGCCCTGGTTTCACCAACACTATACCCTATCCTCAGTTCTTCAGTGTTCGACGACTTATGCTCTAGCGATCATTTCCCAATTATCATACAAATAATAACACCAAACACTACCACCCAAGTAACACAAACACCGCGTCTACTTTTTCACAAAGCAGATTGGAAATCTTACACAAATACAGTCAAGGTACCCATCAAACCACACAGTTCTATTAAAGAAAACCTGAACATATTCCTTGAGGCAATCTTTAAAGCCGCTGACACAACTATACCTAAATCATCTTCAAAAATACGCCCAAGAAGGGTCCCATGGTGGTGCAATGAGATTGCTGTAGCAATCCAACAACGCAAACGTGCACTCAGGAAATATAAACACTCACAGTCAATCACCGACCTAATACATTTCAAAAAATCACGCACTATAGCTCGTAACCTCATCAAAACAAAAAAATGTGAATCCTGGGACAATTTTGTTAGTTCTATACCAGAGTCAGCATCAAGCCATTATATGTGGTCAAAAATTAAATCACTTAATGGCGTAAATTCCATACCCACTCCTACGTTATTAAAGATGGGTAGAAAAAATATTCTCGACCCAAATGATGTAGCCAATTCCCTCGCCCAACACTTTGCAAGCCAATCTTCATCCCAGAGATATTCGACCGCTTTCCTTGATACAAAATCAGCGGCTGAGAAAGAACAAATACATTTCCTACAAGACCATGATGCACCATACAACTCTGACTTTAACATCTCAGAACTAAACTTCCAGCTCAACCAACATACACCAAACACTGCACCCGGTCCAGACTTAGTACATCCTTATATGCTAAAATACCTCCCACCAAGCGCAAAACTTTTCCTTTTAAATTTATACAATCAAATATGGAGATCCAGCACCATTCCCAATAGCTGGAATTCAGCTATAGTTATTCCGATACTAAAACCCAACAAAAATCCTTTCTTCCCAGATAGTTACCGACCAATATCCCTTCTGAGTGTTCTCTCAAAAACGCTGGAGAAGATGGTTAATAGGCGCCTCCTATTTTTCCTTGAAAATAAAAATCTCCTTTCTCCTTTGCAAGCTGGTGGGCGTAAGACGAGATCGGCTATAGATCATCTGATCACGTTACAGAGACAGATATTAACCTCACAACATGATAAACAGCACTTATATGCTGTATTCTTTGATTTAGAAAAAGCGTTTGACCGCTTGTGGCGACATGGACTATTAATAAAAATAAAGTCCGCCGGTATAACCGGAAATTTAGGCAACTACTTGCGCAGTTTCCTAAACAACCGAACTTTTCAAGTTAAGAACGGTTCGTCAAAATCAGCACCAGTTCAGACTGAAAACGGTGTTCCACAAGGCTCTGCACTAAGTGCAACCTTGTTCATGTTGTATATCAATGACATAGCAAATAATATCTCGCAGCCTGTTACCGCTCGGCTTTATATTGACGATCTTAATATATCCTTATCATCCAGTATTCCTTGTAATGCACAAAAAATTCTACAAAAAACCATAGACCGTTTGCAGCAATGGTCTGAAACGAAAGGTTTATATTTTTCCACATCCAAATCATCATACATTATTTTCCATAAGAGGCGTCTATCATCTCCCAGTTTTTCTTTAAGTATAAATAACTCTCCCCTAACAGCCAAAACAAAAGTAAAATTCCTAGGCTTACTGTTCGACTCTAAATTAACCTGGCGATACCATATAACTGAACTCAAGACTAGGTGCCTAAAACTGCTCCCAATTATAAAATATTTATCAAACCCAAAATACAATATAAAAACCCAAATCCTCTTAAATATCTATAAATCTATAATCTTATCACGAATCAACTATGGATGTCAGGTATATTCAACAGCCAGTAAATCTATATTAAGAAAATTAGATACAGTACACCATACTGGACTTCGATCCATTCTTGCAGCACACCCCTCATCACCATCAAAGAGTTTATGTGCATTAGCAGGATCCTTTCCACTTACATACTACAGAAAATATCACACTTATCTCCACTTAAGCCGTATGCTCAGCTACAATAAAACATTTGCATACACCAAAAGATGTACAACCCCTAACCCCATTTTTCCAAATGACCCTATACCAAAGCTTCTTAAAATACTAACAACTTATCACATAAGCTCCATCCCAAAATCAACATTGAATTACAATATAACGATACCTCCTTGGGACCCCTCCGAGACAAAAACAGATTTATCTCTCACACAGTACAATAAATCCACACACCCTACAAATATAAAAGAAATAGTATTAAACACTCTTCAAAAATACAACGACTACACACACGCATACACAGACGGAGCAAAATCCACAGCAGGTGGCGAGAATTCACCAGCAGCTTGCTCCTACCAAATTGATAATATACTACACTCTATCCGACTAAGCGATGGCTGCACTTCACTGGATGCAGAGTTGTACGGAATTATGTATTGCATTGAGTACATCAGATCAGCTGCACTTCCACATCGCAAAACACTGGTCATAACAGACTCCCTCTCCTCTCTACAACTAATATGCCGTCAAGATAATAAAAACACCTTAATACTAGAAATTCAACACAATCTAAACACACTACATAAGGAAGGATGGGAAATCCGCTTTCTGTGGATCCCAAGTCACATTGGGATGCACGGTAGCGATAAAGTAGACCTTGAAGCTCGGTCTATGGTACTATCACCAGCACCAGAATACTCACCACCTCCATCATCATTAGCTCACATACTCATGAACAACAGCAAGCAGGAATGGACGACCGACTGGACCTCACAAACAACCTTCCTCAGGAACATAAAACCAACTATAGAACCTTGGTGGCCTCCAGATGGCACAAGTAGAAAAGAATATGGCACCCTAAATCGTCTACGTGTGGGTCATACAGCCATATCACACAATTACCTTTACACCAAAAGCCCTCCACCAACAAACTGCTCCTTATGCGGCCATCTAACAGAACCAACAGTCACACACTTAATATATAACTGCCAAACACTCACACCATACAGATTAAAACACAAAATACAGGGCCCAATACACAAAATACTTTCAAACAACCCTCAATCAATAGTTAGCATTCTGGCTTTTGTAAGAGAAAGCGGACTCCCAGCACACATATAAACTAAACACACGTCTCCTTATGCTGTAATAACCCTGGTAGTTACAAACAGCATATGGAGATTTAAAAAAAAAAAAAAAAAAAAAAAATGGTTCATCGGAAAGTACACAGTCCGCACGAATGAAATTATGAATGTGTATTATATATATATATATATATATATATATATATATATATATATAAATAACTTTAGACTTTGGTCTACTTATAATATGAATGCTTTTGTAAGGAGCCGCGTCTGTTTGATTAAGCCTAACGGCGGTGCAGGAGATGCGGTCATGCAATATTAACATATAGTATTCACTAATATCTTAAGAAAAAAATAAATGCATTAATAAAAAAAAAATTAACTTAGTAATAGTAATAATAGAAATAATAATAAAAATTAAATTAAATAAAAACGTAATAATAATAATAATAATCTTAATCTAAATTAAATTAAATCAAATCAGATCGAACCAAATCAAATCGAATCAAGTCGTGTAAAATAAAATTTGTTATACGCTTCGGATAAGAGTAATATTAATCTTCTAAAATACTATAATATTCGAAACGCATCGACAAATTAATAAGCAGACGGTTTTTACGTTATTTGACGATTGCTTGAAGCGATGCACGATAATTCAAGTAATACCACACGACACCTAAATGTATACGTAATGATTAATTTAAAACGGTCAACACATCGTCATTCTTTCGGTGACCGCTACAATTAAGCGATCCAGATTTATTACGAACTATTATCGATTACTTCTTATTTAGCCGAAATAAATTATGTTATCAAATATCGACGCCATTGTTTATAGTTGATCAATTTTTAGTTCTACACGTTAATTATTGAATACTACAGTTCCTCGGTAAATTTGAATCCTGTGTGACTTCTATCGAAATATGGAATTGCCGCCTGAGATATTCCGGTCTACACCGATCGATAATTCTTTAGTATAGAAGTTAGTTTACATAATTCAGACGCTATTAAGATTCTACTTTGTACTAACGCTCCGTTATTACAACCCTTATATTTTATATAAAGCAGATTTATGTAATGATCTAATTTTGATATTTAACTACTCGAGCTCGAAGTGCTGTACCGCGGAATAAAATTAATAATATTAACAACGATAATAATAATAAATTGTACGTGCAAATTACCGACGCACTTTAGTGACACAGAGCTTTTTTTATTATTATATATTACGACGATCGTCGTATGTTCACGTAATGATAATTTAAAGTGATTCAATTGGAAATGAGGACTAACATCTAGTTTAATCTTTAAAAAAAAAACTATATATATATATATATAGTTATTTGTTTAACTAAAGTAAAATATATTATTATCATAGTAAAATCAGACTGGATTTGTAGTGGACAAACTATTGTTATACAATAATAATAGTTAATTTTAGTTAATCAAGAAAAAAATCAGTAAATTAGTTTAACCAGTTAATTTTAGTTAATAAAAATACAACCAGTAAAATTAATTTTAGTTAATCGAGAAAAAAAAAACAGTAAATTAGTTTGACCAGTTAATTTTAGTTAATAAAAATACAGCCAGTAAAATTAATTTAGCCAGTGAATCGAGAAGAACCGGTGAATTTTAGTTAATAATGAAGACCCAGTCGAGAAATTTTTGTTTAACAAGGCTCGAGAAAAAGGTTTAAAAGTTGTTGGTTGTTCATTTTTAGTTCAGTTTAGTTTTGTTATTTCAGTTCACTAGTTCAGTAGTTCTCAATTAGCTTTCAGTCAAGTCGGTCGTCAGAATAAAAAAAAAATAAGAAAACATGGTTGGTGAGTTACACTACAAATCTGATTAGTTTTATTCAAATAAAATGTTATGTTATTGTATTTAACTGATTCACCGATAAAGTATAAACATATATATTAATGTTATTGCATAATTAAAATTGTTAACGCACATGTAATTTATAATATTTTAATTTATACCGTAAACTATTTCTTTATGAACAGCGTATTGTTATTTATCTTTGAAATAATATATTACGAGGATTCTCGTAATATATTTTTTTTTTGACAAATCAAAATTTTTTAAATTGTTTTTCATACGTTTTAAAATTTACACCCACTCGTAATGTATATGTGCATATTATACATGTGTATGAGCGTCTGGATAAAATGGAACTATGAGAGAGAATCGAATGCAATTATAGGAACAACCAAATAACACATTTACTCCCGGTAATAAATTGTCAACGTGATGAAAAACCTTAGAGTAAAAACGTTGACAGGGAGAACTGCAAAGAACATGAAATTATAGAAAAAATGAAAAATGACGACAGATGTGAATGTAGCACGAGATTCTGAGCATTAACTATTATTGTTGCTAATACGATGCAGGATGGAACAGAATAAATTGAATGCCGGACGAGGCAGTTCGTAGATAATTAAAAAAATTGTAAGATGACCGACACGAAAACATGAAGAATCGTGTAGAAAGATGTATGTACGAATTTTTCTGAATCTGTAAAAGTCTAAAAAATTAGTAATTCACATTTTTATGGTATTAAAAAAAAATCGTCCGAAAATTGTATAAATTGCAAAAGCGAAAAAAGCTGCCAACTACATAAGCTAAGGGGAAGTTTTTTATATAATTTATACACACAAGGAAGTTTGGCGGTAATAAATGGGGACGATGAGGTGTGTCGCCGGCGATATCAATTCATTAAAGCAACCATAAAATTTTACGGGAGCTAATCCATCATCAGTCTTACGATATCGCCAGGCCTTGTCATAATATATTATCCCTCTGGTTACTGTAACGTACTATATATATATATATAGTATGGATTGTAAGTCATCAATGGAACTCATTCATTCTAGAAGATGGAGGTAAAAACTGTCTTTCTAGAGTAACCTTCGTTTGATGGATGTGCAACGGTTGGAAGATTCATTATACAGTTAGTCGGTATTATCAACCGATCTCCCCGTCGTGTGCCAATCAACCGACGTAGTTTTCACTGTGTTGAGTGCTGATAGTAATTTTACCCTTACTATTAACGTACTGGCACATGCATTTATATTTCTATACGTGTGTGTACGTATTCGTGCTTTCCTAAGAGAATATAAATATTGAGAACTACTAGCCAATAAATATGTCCGAGTTTTAATAATGTGGTTTAATGTTTCTTCGTGACTTCGTAATGAATAAAATTTATAATAAAGGAAACACCATTATGACGCACCTGGAGATTTCCCCCAACTTTAATGAAATATCAGTATTATCATTCTTAATTTTACCATCCGGCGACGAAGATATTTTGTATAAGAAGATTTTGGTTAATATACGTATGGTGAACTTCAGGATAACGTGATTGAATAATAAAACATCAGATTAAGGATATGGAAGTCATACGGGAAATATAATCATAAGGCGAAGAATGTACATAATTTTTAAACGGTTAATTATCGTAAAGTCCGCCTAGGACTTACTTTTCAGTGACCACCGCGTCTCATTATACTTTTTTCATTGATCTTAAGGTCTGTTAAGGAGATGACATCCCAGTCTACATTCCAATAAAACTACCCGCATGCCTATCGTTTCATTTCTAGGCACCCGAGCAGGAACCCATAAATAAAACATCCTGCAATTATACTCTTCGCGGTTAATTAACGATCTCTCGAATCTGACATGGTATTGGCGGACCCGGTTGTTGAATAAAGAGAATTAATTTAATATGTAATTACAAGGAGTTGTTGGGTGTGAGATGTAACTTTGTATGTATGTCGTAGATTGCTCTATAGATCAGCGTCTAATATTGTACACCAACTGTAAATGAGAGTACAGACCGAAACGCTTGGAAGGAACATTTTGCGTCGTTTTGGGAGATGTAGTATCCGTCTTTACACTATCAGTATACGCTGGTACACGGCTATAGCTTGTAATTTGTTTTCAAGTAAATGTTTAAGGACGGTATATATTTATGTCAATATTCAGATGATGTCATAGTGTTAAAAGATTGAGTGTCTTTTAATATCTGTTACGTTGCTTTAATGCAAGAAATCAACCATTCCAGGTAAGGAATAATTTGGTACATACGAAGAGGATGGTTGAGCTGTTCGGTTGTGTATATGACGGATTAAGGTAATTAATTATAAGTAGAAATTTCTCTAAAAATAGACGCTGTATAAAATAAAGTACATATACTAGGGGAAATTGAGATTCTGAAGAATGTATGATAAGTAAGATTTAGAGAATGCGGGATAAATGTAAGGGTACATACTTGGAGAATTCAGGTTACTTTCGTATTATCGCTTAGTATTAACGATGATTTGTCGAAGTAAGTGTTGGGAGTGAAAATATTAAATGATAAAGATATTTTCAGGTCATCGTTGAATAGCCGGGTTGGAATGGACAGTTCTGTACGTATACCATTTATGTGGAGTATGAACAAAGTGTCCCGGTGGAAAGATTTGACCGATTTGTACGATCGAACAAAAAAAAATCGAACGGTGGATATTAATTTCTTTCATGCTCGATCCAAACTTTTTTTTAGGACTCCAAGCCCCCACCACGGAAACAAGACATACTGATTAAACGCATTAATTTAATAACGGTTATTAAAGTCAACAATTAATTTAGTTCAAGCACTTCTTGAATATACGCAAAGGTAAATGTATTTACTACTACGAAATGAAATGTTTAAGAGTACATTTAACCGAAGTATTTTTTTCATTTTATATTTATTATTATTATCATCTTTTTTTAAATGTTTTTTGGCTTAAAAATAACTTAAAAAAGGGATGGAACATACATAACGTTACAAACTATTTTGTACATTCAGGATAAATTTGATTCAGAATAAGTGTTAATGACAAAATTATAAAATTCTTTACAAAAAAATGCGGTTTATTTCTAATGTGCTATTTATCAAGTTGTCGGCAATATTAAAATTACGATTACAGTTATCATCAAGATATATGAATTGCCGAATCTTCATATACGGGCATTAGTGATTCCACCCGGGGCTGTAAAAAATGGATTATTTATATTACAGGCTGATATGTAATTAAATGTGATCGTGTACACGCTATTATTCTGTTAAGCATATGAGATTAGTTTAGAGAGGGATTACTTCACTTTTAAGAAGACGACACATAACACGAATCGAAATAAAGTGGAACAGCTAAAATGAATGTTAAAAAAAACATACGGAGCAAAAACCATTCCAAAGAGTAACAAAATTCATTTTTCAATCAGAGGAAACTCATATCGTTTGCTGCGTTCCACATACATTTTTTTCCTCTTACCACACAAAAACACAAACACACATATTTCACGCGTGTGGAAATATACATTAATGTAAACGTAATACATATATTTATGCTTGTGTGTGTACGTATTGCTTAGTGTACAGACGATAACGATGTTCACTTATTATATATACAACAATAATAATAATAATAACAAGTGTACCCATCGCAGTTAGTATGGCGAAGGGGCTCGTTGAATGAAGCTTAAGCTCCAACGACGTACACAACGAACTTTTTTTTCTAAGGCACTTAGAAAGTAAACAGAACATTTTAATCTTGGGTCTCCTCTTTATTTGCGTGGTCGTACGCTGTCCAACAGTATGAAAAATTCAATTTAAGGGATTGATTCGTACATTGAAGGTAAATGCAACTATATATATATACATACATATATATATATATATTTATTTCATTAGCGGTGAAAAGTCAAGAGAAATTTGTAGGATTTCCGATAAAGATAAGGAAATCGAATCGGAAATGAATGTAATTTCCGTTCAGCTCGGACTGTTCCTAACGAAATGCACCGATTTTACCAGAACGACGGCGATGATAGTGATGACGATGATTTCTGTAATTTTTAGTTTTATATTTCGATAACCGGTTCGCTGAGGGTTGTATTTTTCGAGAAAATTTGTAGGTTTATTTAGAATTTGCGAAAATACATAGAGAATTGTTTATCGTCGTTCAGAGTAGTTTTTCTAGCGAAAATTCTAAAAGAGAAATAAATTTTAATTGTATTTTATAATTATTATGAATATTTTCTTATACTACGTCAAATTAGTATAAATTTCGAACGATTATTATCAGAGCCCCGTTAGCTAAGAACCAAATAGTTCCGTACGGACTTGTTATTATTCGATACAAACATATATACGAACATGCATTTATAAAGCGTGAAAAAAGTAATGACATCGTCTTTGTTATCGGAGATTTTAAGTCGCAAGTGATCGTAGAAGGCGTGCAGCAGGGAAATATGCGATTGGAGAACAGAACGAACAAGGATAAAGACGGGTGGAATTTGCTGAAAAACAAAATATGATAATTTGTAATACACGATTTAAACAGCGTAGAAGAAGATTGTACACACGGTATAGACCTGGAAATAAAATAGCAAACCAGATAGATTTACTTATAAACAATCGGTGTAAAAATATAATGAGCCGACTGCAATACATTATTGTTTTGTTAGATAATTGAAGAATTGTAAAACTGAAAAGAAATGCGAAAATGTTGTTGAGAAGGAGAAACTGAAAATGCGCCAATTTCAGGTGAAATATTAAAACGAGATAGAAGAATCGTATGATGCGGATGAAAATAATAAAAAATGTAGTGAACAACAGTCGCGGACCATGCTGGGAGTGCTTACGGCAGAAAAAAAAACACTTCCTGCCAGAGGAAAATACGTATGTAAACAGTGAATGACGTAGGTAATTTTAGGCATTATGGGTGTTAGAAGAAATGTAAAAGATCATCATGGAGAAGAATATCAAAATTTAAACGGAAAATGTATAGAAGAAAGACCCAGATGGTATGAAGACAAATGTAAAAGAGATTGAAAAACTGGTTCAAGGCAACGAAATACACGTTAAAATAAAAGAAATGATGATAGTAAATGAGATTAAAAAAATGGACCAGTTTTATACAAAATAAACAAGAAAAATTAAAAAAGATTAAAGGTTTATACGATGATCAAACGAAGCACCCAATGGATGATAGAGTAAAAACAGAAACATCGCTAAGTAGAGAACTATGGCAATCAGAAAACGCGTTACAGAAGGCCAGAAATAACAAATCACCGGATGAGGATCAATTTTTTAAAATCGTATATTTGAATAATTTTTTTTTAATAATTACACGGTCATATTAGTGCACATACATGCAAATAAGTAACATGTATGCAACACTATTTCCTTACATACTACATATATAAACTGACACACACTATAAAGTCATCTACATATATTCAGATTAAAAATTACACGTGTATAATTATATTTTACCTACCTGTCGACAAGTGAAAGGTATCGAACTAATTACTTAATATTTATACACAAATGTACACGTACGTACACATATACACACATATATATCTATACATATACATACACATATAATTATATACATAATTTTAATAGTTTACTGACTAAATATAGTATTCCACTCATTCTAAAAAGCCATTTAACGCCTCACTCATTTTCCAGACATTTACATCACCATTTTCACTTATAGCCTGTAGTAGCACCCTGATATCCGAGTTGTCTATCGCTTTTTCTCGCCATTTTCCATTCTGCATATCTTTTTAAAATATTTTTTACCAATGGAAATGATAACATTTAACGTTGGGATATAAGATTCGGTTGTTAAACCTGCTAAACAATATGAAAATGGCACATAATACCTGAAGATTTTAAGAAAATTAATTTCGTCCCGATACCAAAAAAAGAATACCTCGCAAGTAATTTCGGAACAGAGGACAATAGCTACTTTAAAATTACTCTTGTGTAAACTAGATTCAAATATAAGATACTCTCAGTTTGGTTTTATTTCAAAAACCTGAACCAGTGATGCTATTTGCTTGAATTAATAATTCAGCGAACAGTAAATGGGAACTAAGAACTTGTGTCCGGCTTAGTAGATTATGAAAAGGTATTCGATCGAGTTGACTTAATGAAAAATATCTATCGAAAAGCAACACGCGAATATTTTGAACAAAAAAAAAAAAAACTGGAAGTGCAGTATCAAAAGAGGAGTGCGTCAATGTTGCCTGTTATTATCTCCCAGACTATTTGATATATATTCGGAGGAAATCATTAAAAATTCTGGAATAGATGATTTAGGATTTAAAATCAACGGACAAAGGTGAGATAAAAGTCTCGTTAGCGTCATGAGAGAAAGAAATGGACAAAAATAGTCAACAAAATAAATATAGCCGGTTTAAAATACGGAATGGCCATAAAATCAAAACAAAAAAAACTTAACGAAATTTACATGACCATTTGGTCAAATTTTTCATCCATGTTATTTGGCATTTCTCCTTAAATCTTAGAAAGCAATGTGTTATTGTCTCGTACGATTCGGCGCGCGGTATCTCTGCATCGCTGAATTATCATGTTCATATTAAATAGGACACCCCTCTTACCTAAATTCGTAGCTGCCTTTTCTCAGTAATTAGTTCTCGTATGTACTTTGGGTAGTACATATCAGGTACGTACATTTGTAGTGGGGTTGAGTTCTACATCGCTACTACATTTCTTCTGTATAAATTTGCGTACAGCATGTTCAATCTGTCTCTGACTTTTTAACGGTAACGATATATTAATGGTATCTCGAAGGAGTGATCTATACCAGCTCCAGTCTGTGTTTCTATTGTGTAATAGCTTGCACTGTTGTTTTGTTAGTATTTTTCGGTACTTATAGTAGCTATTATTGACGTGTGATCGTCGCTAAATATATAACCAAATGTCTGATTGAATACTCATATGATTCGGTGATATGCCTTAACAAATCTAGGAGATCTGGTATTGGGGTCAGTAGGCTAGTAAGTGGTCCGCCGGTAGAAGGAAAGGTACTCCTCATTTTCAATCGCACGCTTTACGTTGACATAAAAATGTATTTCAATATATTTAACCTGTAATGTACCAGTCTCTGTTCATAAACTGAACATGTTCCGAGTTCCACAGGAATATCCTCGGTCTTTTTCTTTCGCTCCATAACATTCTTTCCGACAACCTAATTAACGTATTAAAAATAAACAATATTTTTCGTCAAATCTAGATCCTTCTTTAAACACGTACGGCTCAATATAATTTTGCTCTGAAAGCTATAAAATCATACTATCTAGAAAAAAAAATAACAAGGAAGAAGATAATACTGGGCGACACAGCTACAGCTAATCCCCCGTTGTATTACGAAGACAGGAAATCTAAATTAGCCCCGATTTTTACACTACTTAATTATTAAAGGGGCGTAGAAAATTTGGGTTCCTTTCCACTTAGCCTATTACGGACGTATCATTTACGATATAAATTTTAGCGCTATATACGTTTTCTTCATTACTGGTCACACTGTTTGCTCTTTTATTTCGCGATTTTTTTTTTATAGGGCAGTTTGATTCGTTTTGTTCTCTTCTTGTACACTTCCGTTATTTATATAATTTCCGTTTTTACTTTACCTTCATAATTGGCCGACTTTTCCAGTTCTGAAGTGAGAAAGAAAAATCTCCTTTCCATCGAGACGGAATTCCTTTTTTGAAAAATTTCTTTTTCTTACCTTTTGAATTCATTTTTTTTTTTTTTTTTTGAATTTTGCTATCCATTTTTACTTTACTTATTTTTCGGGGGTTTTTAAACGAAGTGGAAATAAAGAGAAATAAATAACTTTAAAGCGGAAAGCGATAAAAGCTCGAAGAAGTACGGAACCGTAAAAAAGCTAAAAAAATACTAAAAAACTTTATTTTCTCTCTTTTTTTTTTGGTTTTCACGGTAGATTTTACAGACGGCTTTACACGGTTTGTCTGTACCGTTTAAATTTAGCTTTAGAAATGTTCCTTTTACGTAACCGACGACCGTAAAATAAAAGCTCATCCTTTATACAAAAGCTAAAAAGGACGGATTTCATTACATAGATGAAAGAGTAACTGAATTATATTGTTCTCTTATTTTTAGACCTGTTTATTTTTTTTATTTTTTTTTTAGCATTGTGTCATTTCGAAAATATCACGTTTCCATTATTATTATTATTATTACTAATATTATTAATATGAATGTAGTTTTCTTTATTATTATTATTAAATTAATAATTTTCTCATGAATATTTATCTAGTTATCTATTTAATTTTTGATTTTTCATGATTTTATTTATTTATTTTTCGATTTGTAATAATTTTTATGTTGTAATTTTTTTTTATATCATCACTTTTTACTGGCGTATTGTATTGCATTGGAATTATTTTCAGCAACATTCGTTATTGATCTATATATAATAAAAATTATTCTTACATTTCTCTTTCTGCTATTATTAATAACATTATTATTTTTTAATATTGCAATTATAATTATACATTATCGTAAATTATATAAATATTATTCTGATTATTTGTCTATTGAAATATATTTCGTTTTAAAAAATTATAATAATAATTATTATAATTATTATTGGGACTATGAATTAGTATTAGCTACATATGATAATTGTTTACGGAAGGCCCAACGAGCAAACTAAAAAATTTACGAAGCTCGGTTAAACCGATTTTCAAAAAGTAAGGAGTATTTAACAAATAGTGCGTTAAAAGATTGCGGTAACATCTTTGGAACCGTTCGAAATTATATATCTTTAAAATATTAAATCTAACGAAAGCGTTAGATTATAATTAAATCTCAGCAAGAGTTCTAAAAGAATTTCCTATAAAATGCCTTCGACGCTGTACTTAGATTAATTTCCAATACGCTCCAAGTTTCCACAAATTGTCGTCATTATGAAACTGTATAAATTTGCAACGAAACCAAGCTGATATCGTCTTAATTCGATATTATGCTTTCTAAGTTGTGCGAAAAAATATTTATTGAAAGAATACTCTACCACTTATTGAGTACAAAAAAGCTAGTAGCGGACCATTAATTCGATTTGAGCGAAAAATGCAGTACTATCGGGCGGGTTAATCGGTTAGTTAATACGATTGGAAAAATCTCTATAGAGGAAAAATGTTTGATATATGTTATTTGACAGAATTTGACACGATGAGTTAGCGGAAAAAAAATTAACGTTACTTCCGACATCAATTGTCAAACTACTGTTACACCTAGGGAAGGTACTTTAAACACGGCGAAGATGAATCTGAGATATATCCTATGAGATCAGGTGTACCTCGTGAGAACGCACGTTCTATGTAATCTACATAACCAGATATCTCTCTTCAGCAAATGTTGAAATATCAACATCTGCCGGTGACAGTAAATTTGTACTCAGACGTTCTGTAGAACCTTTTAACCGGCACATAGCAGTTAATTAAATAACAGCGTGGTTTAAAATGGGGAAAACGGATGTCTTTGATGACAATCAGCCACGGTAATATTTATCGACAAAGGAACTATTTCTAAAAGATCCATAACTACGAATAACATTATAATCTCTCAAAAATGGAATGTGAAACACCTTAAAATAAACTCGGATAAACATCGAATATGGAGAAAATATAAAAATCGAACACTATATGGTAACAAATGTTCTGGTTATTAGGAAGAAGGCCGAATATATCGCATCATGTTCAGGTGCTGAAGCGGCTATGCTGCTGTCAATTATGGAACTTTGCCAAAATAATTAATATTGCTATTTCAGAGCGTATCCAATACAAAATACTGGGTATTATTATCGATGCCGCATAGTCCAATCTCACGCTTTACGAAGATCTCGAAGTGAAGTTGAAAAAAAAAGAAAAAAAATATCAATTGTCGCCGAAAAATATGTTAGCCTATTATAAAAAAAATCCCAATCATATTGTAGATGATTGGATGAAACAAAATCTTTGAATTTAATATAAATTAAGTTTATCAACTTGTACAGTTCTGTTTTAGTATCCACCATTAAAGGGAACGCTACTCAAAGTATAAACAATTATAAGACATACCGAATACTTAATTGTAAGTTATCAAATTAAAACAGGTAAATAAGAACGTTAATAATTAATATCAAAGTTAAAATCGTACCGTTCGATCCGGGCTGCATATTTTTATACCGGATAATGATACAGTTACTGAAACCGGCTTAGCTCGTGCGAAAACCTGCGCATAAATTCGTATAAAAAACAGAATTAATTTAATCATTGTGAACATGTAACAAAATACAATATATATATCTAAATATTTGTATATATTTATTAATAAATTAGTATGACAGAATTAATAGTGATAATATGTGTATTAAACCGTAAAACATCTAACCGGGGAATTCAAATTACGGATACAAATGATTCTAAACAGTAATGATGGTAAAATTGAAAATAATCTCAAGGCATTCAGGAAATACGGAGGAGTTGCTACAGAAATTTATACACGGATGAAGAAATGAAACAAAAACACAATTTTAAAATGAACATAAAATGAGCAACTATATTTTAAAATCAAAAGTGATACTTAATACGGATGAAGACCTAAAAATACCGAATGTGCACAAAGTAGTTCGGAATTGCAGTAGAGATTACTTGCACAGGTTATCACTCTAACCAGCTGGCGGTAGATTTATTAAATCATCCCGATGGGCCTCGCAGATTGAACTATCTTACACCTCTAGATCTTCCCCACCGGTTTAAATGATTGGAGAGGTAGTTCGGAGTGTCTCATTGTTGAATGACATCTTCCATCCTGTCATAGCTCACAGTCCCATTTGCTTATTGGCTACATCAGCCAGATTGCAATTTATATATTTATTAAAAAAAAAATTGAAATACAAAACGGTGAAATGACGTAATAGCAAAAAACACTCAAAGAACTACGTGATCACAGAATTGATACATTGAGATTTGTAAAGAAGTATGGAGTAGAGCTATATGACTCATAAATTGATGTAAATCAACTACCATACCGATGTTCATAAAAAGCTCGGTTTCGAATCCGACGCCGGTAAAGTTCTCTTAAATATAGTCGACAAGAGATTCTAACACGATAAATTTCAGAAGAAAAATTAGGATTCATTTACGACTGAGGCACTAGAGAGAACGTATACTAAATGTACAACGCGAATCATTGAGAAAGTGTGAGAATTTCAATTAGAAACGCATGTGCGTTTGTTAAATTTCAAAAGCGTCTGACTCAGTCAATAGTGCGTAGTACTGCATGACCAGTACACTTTTAACAGAATTAAGTCACGTCCATTTAAAATTGAAACTGGACTTGGAAAATAATGTATAATATCATCCATCTCCTTTACTATATATATATATATATATATATATATATATATATATATATATATATATATATATATATATATATATATATATATATATATATATATATATATATATATACGTAGTGAATACATAATGCGCGAAGTATTCGATGGACGGTAAGGAGACGTAATAATAGAGGAGCGCGCGAAATTACCAGTTTATAACACGCCGATGATATTGTATTATCAGCCTCCTCAAAAGATGAAGTTCAAAACATAATAAGAAAATTAAAAGATAGAATTGTAAATTATAATATATTAAATTAAACAAATCGAAGACAAAAGTGACAATTATCGAAAGATACAGAAATAATCAAACATGAATTAAGGAACCCAAATTACGAAGCGGTACGCCAGTTTAACTACCTCGGTGCAATGGTAGATAAATACGGGGATGTGAACAAGAAATGTACGGATGAATTACAGTAGCGGGAGCAACTATGAACAAAATTTGGGAAGTTAAAATTTGGCACATACGGTAACTTTCCAGCCGGGCTACTAAAAAAGGCAGCTAAAATCGTGTAAATGCATTCGACATTGGATTATAACGGAAAATTCTCAGAATACCAAACGGTACACGTCCGAGTGGAAAATGTGCTAGGCGCACAACAGACCATGTAACACGCCTAACGTGGTGTATTGATACGTCCGCGAAATATTTCAGTTGGCTAAAAATCGCAAAAGATAGAAAAAAAAAACAGATTCCGCAGGATGCCACGATGTCACTAGGTTTTTACGTAGAACAATCTATAGTGATGATATAAATAATTAAAGAAGATTTAATCAACTCTTAAAAATCTCATATACGATCATTTTAATTTGAAGGTTTATAGCTGATCACCTACATTACCTTCCTGATCAATTTTCATTTCGTTCCAATAAGCCGGTATTCGTTTAATTTGAATACATTTGAGGTGGCTAGAAGTTTTTTTTTATCTTGATAAGGTTGAAACTCAAATCGTGCGAGTAGAATGTTTGACGGTTAATTACTATGTATTATATAATGTCATTCTGCCTATTTTCGTCTTTTATTTATTAGCGACCATTCTATGATTCAATTTGACCATCTGTTATCATGTCTTCGAGCTACGTGACCACAGTCCAATTTATGTATACGCTGGGTTCTAGTTGGTTGCGATTAAGCTCTGATAAAATTCAAAGAAAGAAAACGTGCCAATTATATGGTGTTCATAAGGCTTCTGGAAACTACCTCTTAATTTATCCCGTTCCAACTATATATCACTCAGCAGGCTCCGCTTTGGTCACATATCGCTCTCTCATGACCATCTACTCCAACGTACCAACACATTTGTTTTTTGTCCCTTTTATTTTACTCCCAAGTCGCTCTTTCGTTTTCCATATTTTACTATACTTCTCTACACTCCAACCCTATCGACCCCATATTCATCTACGTGCCCCATCTGATTTCCTCTCCAATAGTTCTTCGTTCCCTCAACTATATAATTATACAGACTCTACAATACAAAAGATTATTCGACAAGTTCGAATATAGCAATAATCCCATCACCTGCAGGATGCATACAAGTCTTCTAAATAATCCGCTAAGGTGTCTGAGAAGAAAGTAGTGCCGTGACGATATCAGTTTCCGATCACTTTCCTCAGACAAAGTATATCTTTTTATTAACTACTGTACTTGATCACACTTATGACTATAATTCCTTCTTAATTTTATTCCCATCGTATCACTTCTCTTTCTTTTCTCATAATCATGTGCTTCAATCGAGGCATTAACGCCTGTTATTTTATCCTGATCTGCGTTGTCTGCAGCACTTAGTCTTGGTACGATATTTATATACATATATATTATATAAAAGATTGATATTAAATATAAGACGGTGCAACCGAAATCTAAATATTTGAAACGTGGAAAAACAAATAGCCGAACTGAAGTGGACCTGGGCAGGAAACGTAATCCAAGGGAAGGATAAGACATGGACAAAAAGTTTGTTGAAATTGCCGTTTCATAATGGGAAAAACGTTAGCAGACCGCTCACTCGTTGGTATGACGATATAACTCAGGTAACGGGGAAAAACTGGATGAAAGTTCAGAACCGAAACGAATGAAAAAGAATGGACCAAACCCATGGTGGACGAATATAGGATATATATATACATATATATATATATATACATATGTGTATATGATACGAAAGAGTATGATAATGAGGGAAGAAAACATTCAGTCAGTTTTATTTTCATAAATTTACAGGCTATTCGCGTTCTAATTTTGAATTAGATATCCTGACGATGATTTCTGTAACAAGAAAATTGAAAATTTGCTAGCATATATTTTTCATGTTTTTAATAAGATTTTTTAAAGTTTCCTCTTCAGAATTATAAATATATCTCGGCAACCGGGAACTTCCTTCTGTATTTTCTTCGCATAGGGCAAATTTAACTGAAGGAAATTAATTTGTCTCCATCGAACAAGTAACGTTTTCTCTTAGACGTGGGAGCTTTCGCAGAGATTTATGGCGAAAAATCTATTCGTGGAATTCGGGGAAACATTTATTCTCGTAAGTTTGACAGACTGCGAGGCTTCATCGGTAATTGCTAATAGTCCGCGTAAAAGTTGCTGGTTTTTTAGCCGCCTAGACGTTAATCCCCCCTCCCCCGAGCTTATAAACGAACACAGCCACAAAAAACACGCACATTATGTAAATATGCGCAACGTGTATGCGAGTATTCGTAGATAAATAATGACAGGAGTTGTTCTTAAGCATGCATAACTTGCAGTGTTCAAGGGAGAAATAAGTTTTAAAGTATGAAAAACAACTCATCCTGATATACAACATTTTCGAACCAATTGCAATTTTAGCGGCTCGAATTATTTGCTACTGGTTTCGATGCTTTACTATTGAAAGTGCGATTAAATTAACCGACTATATATTATATATACATTTATATATATATATATATATATATATATATATATATATATATATATATATATATATACTAGAAGTTCCCCGGGCTTCGCCTGTGTAATTATTTTTTTTTAAGCTTCGTTTCGCATTGATATCACTAATAGAACAGATATTACAATAATTTAAAGTCCCAATGCAGTGATTATAATGAAAATATTCGCAAATCAGAGACACTATAGTTTAATATATTAGTATAGAAACGGACGGATATATATATATAATATATATAATTATAGAATATTATGTTTTAATTTCCATTGCTTATCTTTAGTTCGGATAACTTTTAGTCGCCTGGAAAAATAACCCACCTATTAATTTAATACATGAATTATTATTGGATAAGCGATTAACTAAAACTTTCGCAATCTTTGAAGTAGTGAGGAATTTATTATACATAGATTTTTTTGTAAGCTTTAGTATTAATATGATTGGTACAATTCCTCGATCGAAGATAACTCCGAAATAATTTACTTGATCAGACTAGTTAGTATATTTGTCTGCTACTAACAGACACAACGTAAAACAGAAAACCTATGAGTTAGGTGAAGTGATTTAGTTGATTTAGTTTTAGCTGGGTTAGTAGCAATTTTCCACTCTGCAAAGTAGCATGTAATTTGACCGAGTTTTCTTTTGAAATTTGTTTGGACGGCGTTGTACTTGTATGAGGTACAAAATAAATCGGTGTCATCAACAAACAGGGCAGCGTTTGTGAAAATAAAAAGTGTACTGCCTTGTGGAACTCCAACAGCGCAGATGCTAGTAATAGAGCCGTAGTCACTAATGTAGATAGAAAATTAACGAGTACTTAGATAGATTTGAATTAGTTTGGTTTTTCGGGATCATTTTATAGATTATGTATACCAAGCACTATCGAATGTTTTGGCTACATCTGAAATTATGTGTAATGTATTCGCAAATACTATTTAATGGACTGTAGAATGATCGGCTTGAAACCGAACTGCTCTCAGTGGATATTATATGTTCTCCATCAGCACGCTTTTAGAAGCCTATGCTAGTTTCTTAAGTAATTATTTTAAATTGCTTAATAAACTAAGTGGGTGTAGACTCTTAATCTTGAAGGAGTCATTACCCGATTTTGGAAGCGCAATAACATTATGGATCACTTCCTCAACGTACGCCCACGTAGAGCCTTTAAGGGCTATTGCAAGGATATATGGCTACGAAACCCGGATTTCGAAATCTAAGCTACCCGAAGACAAATAGCGATTTAAATGCAATCGACCCGCGAATAACTTAGGTTAAAATGTAATTATACAGAAGTAAATACGAAGAGTCGGTGTTTTATCGTTAATATATGGTGACCCACAGAAGATGAACGGGTTTTTGTTTTTTGAATAACTAAAAAACTGCCGGACCAAAATTTTCGAATAAAATTTTATTTAAAAATAGGTAAACAAGAAGTTAACTTGCAGTCATATGTGGAACACAGTATCGTTCAGATGATGCCATTTGTAACGATACATTCGTTCATTATTTTTAGAAAATTTTCCAACACTTTTTCGAGCATAGGTACTTTCGAAATTTCTTCAGAAATACGTGTCTTCTAGATCTGGTGGACGTGTTCTGTAGACGCGGCTATTAAGGTATTAACATAAAAAACGAATAAAAACGTTTGTCGATATGTATATATTCGGAAAACAGATTTCAGAACGTCATCAAAGCTGAGAACTGTATTAAAATCGTAGGTCGTCTAATATCTAACGTAGACGATATATTAATATCAGTCTATACGGTATGTAGAATCAATACTCTGATTGTTTCTTATTCTGGCTCTCTTTCGAACGAGCTTGGGTTCGTATAAACACCGGTTGCTGGTTTGCAGACGTTAGTTTTTTATTAATACGTTTTAGATCGGATTATTCTTTTAAAAGATAAATTTCCAGTCAACGGTACGCTATCCCGTAATGGTATTTAACTTCCACGAAATCGAAATTTCCTTATTCGAGAATTAATTTTATTTATATAATATTTTTTTTCCATCTTTCCGTGATGATATTACTCCGTTGTCCCTCAAGAAAACTTGTTTTCGTACGTTACATAAGATAGCAAAGCCTGTTCGTAGATAAATTCGATGAAATAAAATAATTAGAAGGATAGCGTCGTCTGACAGAGACGTCGATATTTCGTATGACAAGAGGGTGGATTTCGTTAAAAAAAAAAAAAAAAAAAAAACACCTGCTGCTGTCCATAGAGATACACTTGTGCGATCCGGTTAATACGGTACGGACCATATTCGGAAAATCCCGGTACTTTATTATCGCAATTATCTCGCACAAATTGCTCCGTTGTACAATTGTCCGAATTAAAACGTATCGACCGCCGTTTTTGTAAACAGAAGACAATTGTGGGCAGTTTAAAAATATCCGCAGTTTAAGCGAAAAACATCAATTCAGTTGCGCTAACTAAGAAAAACGCGTAATTAACACCGGTCTACATATATATAAGGTATATACATATTTGAAAAAACAGTTAAAAATCACTAGATTTTTATATAAAGTGACCATAAAGCTTTTCCGCTATTAAGCCGTTATCGAGTGGACGTAAAAAAAAAAATATATATATATAAAATATAAAAATATATGCAATTTATAAACAAAAAAAATTAAATAATACTTAATTTTACAATATTATAAAAAAAGGCAGATTGAAGAAAAAAAACAGGTTTGATTATTAATCAAACGCGGTAAACGATACAATCGACAAATCAGCGATGTAAAATTTACACGTGATCAATTACGCTAAAAGCCAAAAAAAAACTTTTTATCTAATATAAAAATTGACGAAAAATTTATAATACGCTTCTTAAAACTATTTGTATCTTTTTTGTATTATACTTCGAATATTACAACAAAAAAAGATTCATCAAATTGTGTTTTTTTTTATACAAAAATTTAGAGCGATTTCAACTATTGTTTTTGTTGCTTATTTTTGACATATACGTGTATATACGCACGGGTATTTTCAATTTTTCGCCTTTAATTTAAAATTAAGCACTTACAACTCATGGCGAAGACAGATAAAGTAATGTTTAAACTTATTAAATAGTATATTTATTAAGGTATCGTGTACGATTTTAATTATGTATAATTATTTACACGTATATAATCTGTAAACGATTAAATTAGTATCAAATAAATATTCGATAAACGCCCATATATACTACCCATACGCACACGCACTCGCAATGTACTCATAACACATGTACACCGGATTACTCCTCAAAGATATTAACCGTGCATATAATAGGCGGAAGACGTAAATTTGTAAATTTTTAATCCGTCGTGATGTTATAAATTAAAATTAGCGGGACTGAAATTTATTTCCTCATTATATCAGGAACGCTCGAATAATACTTGTTCCGGAGCTCTCTCTGTACATTCATCATCCTTTAAATCTGCGTAGATATAATAATTGCGTTCTAAAAGCCAGCTTATGTCACATATCACGACGTAAGTTTGACGTCCTCCGACTGCGTCTCGCTACCATTTGTTCTATCAAAAATTTGAAAACCCTTTTTTTTTTTTAAAATTCAACGTGACGCATGTATGTTTTATTGCAATTCACGGTAGTTATAAGATGTAACGGTTCCAAGAATATCATTCGAGTACTATAGTATCACATATTGTTCACATAAGAGAACGGACGATAGTTTTAAAAACCCAACGTATCGATATATATATATATATATATATATAACTTATATGTAGGTAGAATGGAATTATAAATAGATGTATAATATATATATATATATAGGTAAGTGGATACACATATATATTGGATAAAAAAAAGCGTTATTATACAGATTAACAGACAGATTTATAGGTACTGATAGATATAATTGATAAATGAATGTGTATTGATAAATAAAGGAATAAATGGACAGATAATATACATAAATAGATTAGGTGGATAAATATGATCGACCCACCATTGAATAGATGCATAAGAGAAAGAAACTTGGGGAGTGATTGATAAATACGTATATACGACAAGTAGATATAGATTGGAATACAGGATGTATAGATTGCAATTAAACAACTGGTCGTGGTGATATTATATCGGCGGATATAATTGGCGGAGAATAAAGCGAAATTAAGTAGAATTACGCTTATAGTCAAAATTATAAAATACGCGCAACGTTCGTATATGTAATGATTACCAGAAGAAGAAGATGAAGACAGGCCGAAAAATGAATGTAGGATGTTGAAAATAATATAGATAAACAAGACCTTAAATCGAAAAGTCCTAGAGATGGCCAAAAGGTGAGGGAAAGTTAATCGAATCGGTTATTCAATGGAAAATAATGTACTTTGACCGTGTAATTACAAGAGGTAAATATAAATTACTTCAACTAATTAAGACAGGTAGATGGGAAAAGGAATAGAGCAAGGCGAAAAACATGCCGATTGGATAACATCGATGAATGATGGAAGGCCGATATAAAAACTTATGCAAGAAGCCAGAAAAAAGAAGTATCGTTCGCCATACACGGTCGGCAACGATCTTCTTAGAATAGCGTCTAATGAAATGAAGAAGATAGGTGAATAGACAGACAGAAAGGTAGGTAAGAATAGGCAGATACATATGTAGAAATATAATTATCTAACTGGATGGATGAACACGTAGATCGATTAATACGTAGATAAATGTAGAGGTGGAAAGATATGTAAATATAGATAGTGCTACATAGAAAAATGGATATAGAGCGCTGACTAAGTAAGGCGAGAGTGACTGAGGAAGAGCCGTGATTCGATTGATACGTAAGAGAATAATTTTCAAGAAGTACGATGGAATTAAAATGACGCCTTCGAACAAGCGCATTCGCAGACGGAACGATTCTACCTTACAAACGAGACAATTATTTGGAAATGACGCAATGAAAGAAGTCGAAGCGATGAGAAAATCGGAAAATTAATTCGTCGGAAAAATCTTTCTTTTTCTTGTATTCGGTGTATCGAAATTAGCGCTACAGTCGTATAGAGAGGGTTTTCCACACGCACGCTTAAGCGATCGCCACGTAAATTCCCCGTGAAAAGCTGTCGTAGAGCTATTCGGCTAATTTTCCGGCAGCTTTCCTTTCTAACGACTAACGTAGAAATTCTTTAACAGCGACATTGGCATTGTACGCGGAAAATCTCTCACCTTTTTCATACACGCAAACGTATATATATATGTATATATATATATAAATATGTATCCAAAAAGACGGATACATAGATAGACAAGCAGTATACAGTACTCTTTACTATCGATGTCGTAATGCTTATCAAACTGCCAGAAAGGTGTCATTTTCTTCCGGCAAAGTATTAGAGGGATGAGGTGCCAACAAGAAGTTTCCGGTAGTAGGGGACGTGAAAACAGATTGAGTGAAAATAACTCCGGAAACGATGTATATTCGCACTAACTCGTGTATATATATATATATATACATACATATATATATATGAAGCGTGGATAGTACATATATAAATCACGTGCATATTGCTATACATACCTACACATTATATATGTATATATATGTAAGTATGTCTGAGAAATACAGAAAGTGAGGTAATATGAAAAAGAGAAATAAACAGCAGCTGCACAAAGTTGTAACACTTTCCTAAAAGTATGTGGTAAAGAAAACTGTTAAAAGATATGTGACATAATGCAAGTATACTTATATACACACACACATATATATATATATTTGCATATATATATGTGTACATATATGTACACATACATGTATAAATATATATATATATATATATATATAAATATAATAACCTATACGTTTAACTTGTCTACCGACGCTCTATGTAATATCCATTAAAAGTAGAAAAAAGGAAATTTGGGGTTATTTTGTAAAAGTCTAAAGTGCTGGTAGTTCTGGGTCTGTTGTCGTCGTCATGTTTCTTTACCACATATTTTCCGTCTCGGTTATACGCTAGTACACGGTAACCACACCATTAACTTATCTATTACAAGTTCCGTTTTTGGGCGTTTGTTTTTTTGGTTGGTTACCAATTTTTTTGTTGCACACCAACTTGTTTTGGTTATGTATTAATATTATATAGACATATATATATATATATATATATATATATAATGCATGCTTATAAACTTAGTTCTTTCAAATGGCCTTTTAACAGTTCTTTACGTTAAAGGCTACCTCTGTTATCATCGTCACTATCGTTTTCTCATATTTCTATCGAGCTCTGCACGTCCAAACCAGAAGCCAAATTCCGCGTCTGTTACATAAATTGAAATATACTCCACTTCGGCGGACGTTTTCCTAAAGGAGAAGTTTTTTTTGCTTTATTTCTTTTTTGATACGTTGTGTATATTCGACGTCGTTTATGATAGTCGTTAATCCGGCATTTCTTATAATACATAAGAATAATATTCTCCTCGGTTTTGACGCGTATTTGTACTTCAAAATTACCACAGTTTTAGCCGGAACTAGGCGCGTCCACAGGCGGTGGATAGTGAAACGGCCTACAAATACGTAGGTTAGCTACGAATAAGATATTAGTCGAATAAGCTGTCGTTGATCATCAGGCGAGGCGATGCCAGTAGTAACAGAATGGTATAGGTATGAGCATGTCTCACTATATCTGTCTAAAATCTATACATTCCGACGACTATTACCTTTAGAGAGTTGAGACCGTCTGTACGAATTCAAATACCAACCGAAGCCTTGCGATTAGGATATTCATCCAATGGATAAGGGAGTAAACCCAATAGAAAAATAATACAGGTGCATACCGTAACAGCGGAACACGTGAAAGAAGAGGGGACTTTAATTTAACGATAAAGGCAAAATGGACGTGGAATTACCAGACAAGATACAGATTAGGACACTGTGAGACACTGATTTTAATTCTCTCGATTTCAACGGGCTTCATGTGACGAATACCTTCTTTAAGAAAAATCTAAAGAATAGGTGAATATTGAGAAGTTAAGACTTTAAATAAAAAACAAATAAGCGTAACATGGTGCACATGCGATGATTATAATAACTAAAAATAAATACGAGAAATGTAAGCGTACGTGCGAATATAAAAACCAAGCGTCCCAACGGAATGAGCGAATAATATTAATAGATATAGGTAAAATAACGGAAGAAAATCTGGAATATAATAGGAGGAAATATTTCCGAGGAGGAGAAAGAAAGTGAATGAGCAACATTGTAGCATCATTGAAACGAGCTGACGATTGCACAAGAACTACATGAACAAGTCGTAAAATAATGGATGTCGTAAAAAAATTAGCGGAAAAACGAAGCAAGCTTAAAGCGGATAGAAGCGTAAACTTATCGAATTTTTAGAATTAAATAAATCAATAAGGAAGCAGATGGGGAACGAAATAAGACGACAAAACGCAAAATTAGCAGATAACGGAACGTAACGAATGATCCGAAATTATCAAGAAAGCATTTTCTGCAAACTGCAATACCAGGTCGACCCGTGAGCTCCTAACACCGTGTCCGTTTACAAAAATTAGTTTAACATACTGATCTCGCATTACGAGGTGTATCAGATATTAAGCTGATAAGAACAGATACTACACTTTGACCTTAGCCAACAATCGGTTAAAAATTTATCTACTCGAGACAAGTGCCTTTGGAAAGTAACAAAAAAAATACACTAAGACCTCACACTGCTCTTTCACCACTTTTGGACACTTTCCATAACTGTTATTTATACACCGACACTGCTAAGGCTGAATTACTCGCTAACTACTATTACTCAGTTCATTCTCAAAACTCTCAAATTACTTATAATTATAAAGTTAATAAAGTTAAATCAACTGTAAAAAATTATTGTCGTAATACACACCTCAAACTCATACCCGGAAACAGGTCACTCGTTTTGAAATACAAAAAATTACTATTAAGTCCAATTATTCAACTGGCATTGATAATTTATCCGATATAATCCTTAAAAATTTACCGCCGAAAGGAATTATTGAACTTACATAATCAATGGTATGTTCAAGTTTGGTTACTTTCCACAACAATGGAAAGTCTCCAGGATTATCCCACTTCCCAAATCTGGTAAACATTCTTCTCATATTGAAAATGTGCGTCCTATCAGTCTACTTAGCAACTTAAGCAAGGTAGCGGAGAGGGTTATTCATCACGGGCTTAAAACTCACACAGACAAAAAAATTGCTCATTCCATACGAACAGTTCGGTTTCAAGTCCGATCACTCTACAACTCATCAAATTGCAAGAATATGTTGTGAACATATTTCTGATAAGTACAACCGTAATAAGCGTACAGCTATGTTACTACTAGATGTCGCTAAAGCCTTCGAACGTGACACGATGGTATTATCTATAAAATGATTGAAACAAAATTTGCGGACTATCTAATTACTCTTATTAAAAGTTATTTGAATAATAGATAATTCGCTGTATACATTTCTGGTGAATACTCCACTATGAAAACCTGCACGGCTGGTATCCAACAAGGAAGCGTGCTCGGTCCATTTTTGTTCACTTTATTCTTTTTTTTTTTTTTTTTTTTTTTAATGTGCACCTGTATAATTTAACAATAAGCACATGAGTTCAGTTAAATAAAAAAATAAATTATATACAAATACATTAACATACAGCCGCTGTTACAATAAACAGCCGGCCAGTTTAAAATTTTGCCTCAGCAGCAATGTCTTGATCTATATGACATCATTTTTCAATAGTTGAAAGTACGTCCCGGAGCATTTGTCGTTTTAGCCTTCGAACAGGATTATCTGGTAGTGTTGGCATGTAGATTCGCCGAATTTGGGAGTTTGAGTGACTGGAACATTTACTGAAAAATTTTTGATATTTATATTGATAAATTTATTCTTATACGACAAATTATCTTCAGCTAACTCCGTCTTATTTGCGGACGATACTGCATTACAGTTCATTCAGGTCCAATTTAATTAGTAATAAACTTCGAAAAGATTTAAACCGCACGAAACGCTATTTTAAGAGCTGGCAAATTAATATTAATCCAGACAAAACTAAAGTTATCCTTCTCAGTCGTAGGCATTCAATAACAGAATTCTCACAGAGAATAAACCTATTAATTGGACTAATGAAATTATCTTGGTATCTTTCTTGATCGCCGCCTAAATTTTATTAAAAAGAATAAAGCAATTTCCGCCATCTATCCCATTTTTAAATCCTTCCTGAATTCTTTATACGCGCGGTAATAACTTACGATGGTGTTCTATCTCAAATTCTGCATGTACTACAAACTATACGAAAAACATTTCGATGCATCTTAAATAAGTCAAAATACGAAAGAATCTCATTTATGCATGAAACTACTAATCTATCCTAAGGATTATATATTAAACCTGCTAAATTCTTCACTCGGTGTTCATCACACAGTAATCCACACATTAGGCCTATATTACGATTCCAGGCGACTAAAAACTATGTATACGAAATATAAGACGTCTAAAACATAACCTATTCTAAATTGCCGGTTAATTAATTTTACTAACTATATAGTTTTAATTTATCTCTATATTAGAATCGGAGTTCCCCTAATCATCGTATATATATAGTAAATTATAATTAAATTACTTTAATTGGTTTTACAGGTTTTATTGGTATTTTTTTTCCTGTTAATTTTTCATTATTTAATATAAAATAACGAGATGGGATATTATTATAGAAGTTGGCTTAAGGTATTTTCTTATTTCTACCCCGTTCTTTTATTATTGTTGTTGTTCTCTACAAACAAAAGCTGTCAACTAAACTGAGAAATGGTAAAGGAAATATATATATTTACAAATAGAACAGATATAAGTAGAAAAATTGTACCCAAATTTATAGGAAAGAAGAATTTCACCGTCGGGATTAGATAGGATGAAAATTGAAGAACAATCCAAGCTAAGCTTTCAGTAATAGTGACTTCGTAAATTACCGCAACGTTAGAAGTAGTTAAAAAACAAAATGACGTGATATTAAAAAAGAAAAAAATTAACCAGCAAACGGAGCGGTTGTGGATCGGTTAAGAGATTTGTTCAACAAGTGCCCGAAGAAAAACACAATAATCCCAGGAATGAAGCTGAAGTCATATTTGTATGCAAGAAAGGTGATATTATTAAGTTATGTTCTATCAGTATACTGCGTCACATTATAAATTATTTACACGCATAATTAATTTTTTTTTAGCCTGTACCATTGGTCGCTTTGACCATCTATATTACGAAGGTTCTCTTGTTTTATACTATAATAGTTGGCTTAATATATTTCTATGTTTTTCTAGACTATGAACTTATGATTTTGACCGGTTCTTCGTTGTTTGGATCACTTATTATTGACTCTATATATTTACAGGGAGCGTGTGTTTGTATTTTAATAATACCCCTATCATATTACTTCGATTTTGTTTGTACTTCTCGCATTTCCATAATGGTTCATATCCTCTTGACATTTGTCGCATAGACTATTTTTAATTATGTGTATTCCGGATAGATGACAGGTGTTTTATTACGTTTTATTCTTAATCGGATAATTGTTGTGAAAAAGTTTTTGCTACACTGTACACTGAACTATTCCAAAACCATGGCGTTTCGCTCGCTCGAATAATAAAACAGATAATTAATCGTTAATAGCGAAAACAAGCAGGATTCAGATCGTGTTAGAGTACACACGATGATCACTTACATACAGTGAGTTCTATAATATCTAAGCGTGGACAATATAACGTCGAATTACATACGATCTTACTACTGAAGGGAATTTCGCATTTTAAAAGTGTGGATGTTTCTAAAGACACTTAAAGAATACGATATAGTACATATATATATATATATATATATATATATATATATATATATATATATATATATATATATAAACAAACATCGTAAAAACAATAGACGCGCAACTGAGTAACGATGCAAATAGAATTTGTAAACAAAACGGACGAAATACCGTTAATTTCACCTAAACTATTTATCGCAGCGCTCGAAAGTAAGTTCCAAAATCCACAATTTGACTTCTTAGGTATAAATATCGATGATAAATAACTAAAACACATTATGCCAACAATATTGATAAGCGATAAATGCTGAGGATGTATAAAAAAAAAAAGGTCTACGGGTTAAATAATTTCGTTCAAGTATTTACGACGAACAATAAAATGAAAACTCCACTAACTTCCCAAATTCCACTCCACAAAGTATATTATATAATCATTATGATCGGCGCATACACAAGTCAGCATAGGTAAATTTGTAATGTTAGTTTACAGGTTGTAATAATTCTCTCTGTCGCGTTGTCGACTATGTGGCACGTAAAATTTAAATCTTAATAAAATTTCTTATTTTTCGATTGGTGTAAAAATTTTAATTTCTATACACTGAAAATTATCTACAGTTCATCTAAGAGGTAGCGTCGTTGTACGAGAACGCATCTGTATGAAATTTATAATTTTAAGTCGAAATTGTACCAAAGATTAATAAAGTAGCCGATTAAAGATTCACTGTACGAAATTTTTTCACATATAAATGAAAATTTTAATTCGATCAGTATCATAGAAATGAACTGGATCGTACACGGTATTCTCTACGTTCGTAAAGAACAAATTTTACATTTTAATTTTTTATCGTTAAGAGTGTAGGACGGTAACTATTTTTTTGTTTTCTTTAAATGTACGTGTGTCAGTTTTGAAGTTGTTTTTAATTCGATGAGAATCTACAGAAGAATCTGTCGTCAAGTGGGATGGGACGAGTTCCGTCGTAAATAAAATGCTCTTCGCCTCTTGTAGCGAGTATTCTTTAATGAATGGTTTTAATTGAGCGTTGACTGAGAGACGAACGAGAGTTAGATGAGAAATGCGGAACAGAACGCCCATTTCGTGTCTTAAGAAATTAAACGCGAGGAAACTGGAAAAGCACGCGAACTGACTTAAACGTTATTTACGTAAGCTGAAAATTATTACAACGAGAATACATACGTGTGTGTATGTTATTATGCGCGTGTATCTGTGTGCGCGGTGTTATATATCACCTTAAGGAGGATGAAGAAAATGCGAAAGCTTAAACGATTGAATTCTAGAAAATACTATTTCTGTTTGTCTTACTGAAGTTCAGTTAATCGGCCGGAGACTTGAACGATGTTGGGTATTGTTTTAAAGACTTTTCCGGATTTCTAAAGTTCATCATCATCTTTTTGTGCCAAATGAGCCGATGTAAATACCTATATTTTTCGAGGCATTTCACTTTGAAAACTACTCATCCCGGAAGAAATGCACTTGAAAAAGCGAACTTATTTGTATAATACGTATATATATATATATATATATATATATATATATATATATATATATATATATATATATATATATATATATATATATAATACATACATATTTATATAAAGTATGAGCAATGTTCACAAGAAGCGTACGGTGTAATGGTGCCAGCGGCAAATAGGCAGACCGTTAACTTCTTTACAATATGGCTCAGTCAGAGTAATGGGGAAAGATTTTGATCGGAGTAGCTACGTCCACCAGTCTATCGATAATAGGTAATTGCAACAGCGTTATAATAATGATGAAAGCCTTTATCCAATTTAACCCTTTCTGTCACAATATTCTCTATACGGTACACGGAATTTTGATGCTAACAAAATTGTCCATTTTAAAATAATGGGCATTCGGTTGACGTAGGATGTTTCAATTCTAACAACATTTATAAAACACGTCAAAAATGATGTATAAATTATTTTATATTTTCATCTGGTAGAGTCATTTTCTTTAATTACATTATTTAATTTTAAATTACTCCTACATTAATAATTCCGAAATCGCTAAAAAAAAATTAAGACCAACTGGAACAAAGCACTTTCTTCTATTATTATTATTATTATTGTTATTAATAAATTTGATTTGATTCGATTCGATTAGTAATGTGAAAAGTGTGGAATGTGATTTTTTAAAAAAGAATAAACAGAAAGAAAGGAGTTAAAATCACTAAAAGTTTTACGAAGCTTTTCGAATATAAAACCATTATCGAGTGAACATATGATAAAATATAAAAATATATAAATATATACAATATATAATGGATACATTAATATCATCTAATCTAGTTAATACGTAGAACAACATTCCCACTGACAAAGTAATAGAGTATGTTAAGAATAATATTTTTTCATTTTAAAGGGAATTTCAAGTAACTACCTATCAATAGCACCATACCATGACCTAATATCAGATCACTCAGCAGTAATGGTTACTTTAAGTGCAGAAATAATCATAAACCAAGGAAACAAGCTTTTACATACGAGAAATACAAACTGGGAATGTTATAGGCAAGTGATTGAAGAGCAAATAAATTTAAACATCCCATTAAAAACACCAACAAATATTGAAAATACAATAAAAACATTTTCAGACCTAGTGCAGACTGCAGCTTGGGTAACAGCATAAATTTATAACTGAATATCCACAATATATACAAAAAGCGATCCTAGAGAAAAGGAGATTACGTAAAATCTGGCAAAAATCTAGGCACCCAGTGGATAAAAATAAAGCCAACAGGATGATGAAAACAGTAAAAAAACTCCTATGTGAATTTAAAAATAGATCTGTAGAAAAATATTTGTGTAATTTATCACCTTTTAAACAAAACGAGTACAGCCTCTGGAAAGCGACTAAGATTCTAAAACAGCCGATAATACCTAATCAACCGATAAGGAACGATGATGGTACTTGGCTGAGAAGTAATAAAGAAAAAGCCGAGACATATGCAAAATATCTCGAGAAAATATTTAAACCTAATTTCCATATTACCAATAACACAGTTATTCAGGCTTCAACCCTAACTACAGTAGCCAGTAATGAATTAAAAATAAAAATATTCTCACCTGGCGAAATAGCAAAACAAATCAAGTTATTGAATCCCAAAAAAGCCCCAGGATTTGATAAGATAACTCCGAGAATGTTAAAGGAGCTACCGAGAAAAGGAATTATGCTCTTGACATATATATAGCCAGGCTTGCTTATTTTCCTGCTCAGTGGAAACTAGCAAAAATCATAATGATACAGAAACCTGGTAAGGATGGAACAAATATTTCATCATATAGACCAATATCATTACTACCCACTGCTGCTAAATTATTAGAAAAACTAATCCACCACAGAATCAGCGAAATTGTTCAACAAAAAGGAGGGATACCAAATCATCAGTTTGGTTTTCGTCAGGGTCATTCCACCGAACAGCAAATACGCCGTGTTGTCAACTTAATAGAAAAAGGGATGGAAAACAAACATTATAATGAAGCTGTATTTATGGATATAAGCAAGGCGTTTGATAAAATTTGGCACAATGGCCTATTGTGCAAACTCAGGACGATCATGCCTGCATACCTTCCTTTGCTCACATCATATCTGCACAATAGACACTTCTATGTAACACATGGAGAAGATGTGTCGGATATTCACGGTATAGAGGCAGGCGTACCGCAAGGCAGTGTACTGGGTCCCTTACTATACACTCTATATACTGCGGACACACCAAAAGACAGTGCGGTAGATATAGCCATGTTTGCAGATGATACTATGATACTCTCATCTGATAAAGATCCAAGTGTAGCTACTAACAAATTGCAAAGCTATATAAATAAATTCAGTGACTGGACCAAACAATGGCTGATAGAAATAAATCCAGAAAAATCAGCACATATTACATTCAGCAATCGGCTTCAACATAGCCACAGAGTATCTCTCGATAAACAAGTAATACCAAAGCTCGATGAAGTTAAATATTTGGGAGTTTATTTAGACAGCCGGCTCTCGTGGAAAACTCATATAGATAAAAAAAAAAGGGAGATAGAATTAAAATTTAGAAAAATGCACTGGCTGCTAGGACCCAGATCAGAAGTTACTTTAAGTAATCGCGTACTTTTGTACAAAACCATGCTGAAACCCATATGGATGTACAGTGCGCAATTATGGGGTTGTGCAAAAAAGACAAATACGAATAAAATCCATCGTTTGCAAAATAAAATCTTACGCCTAATATACCGAGCTCCATGGTATATGACGAATTATATAATCCACTTAGATCTAGGCGTACATCCAGTACAAGAAGAAATACGTAAAATTGCTAATAGGCACCTTCAACGGCTACGACATCATCCAAACGAGCTGGCGGCTCAACTACTACACACGCAGCAAGATCTCAGAAGACTAAAAAGGACGAAGATTACGGACTTAGTCCATTGACAAATAGGAGGACTCACCAAGGGGTGTGTCCTTCATACAGGTGATTATATCTTAGATACAATTTGTTAGATAGCTATTACTGGCTAGTTACAAATTTGGAAATGGTGAAAAAAAAAAAAAAAAAAAAAATCGCTACATTAAAATATTAGAAACGCTACTAAATCAAAAGTAGTTTCAGTTTCAAGATAAATATTATAAACGGAATAGCGGTTTAACGATGGTGTCTCCAATGTTACGCATTGTAGCTGTACATACAAATAAATTAGAGAATAATGTTAAAAACAATAATATATTTAAAAATAACGTTAAATTTTGCGAGAGATATGTTTGATGACGTCTTACTAATACGGAATAATAATAATAATGATGATGAAAATAATAATATTTCGATAAATTTTGTATCTAATCTAAATAACTATAATAAAAACATTCAATTTGCATTAGAAATAGCAGGTGAAATAATCAGTTTCGTGGATTTAAAAATAAACATTATTAACCAAAAAATTGATATTGGTATTTATATATATAGAAAACCTATACAGACATATTTAAAGATTTATTAGAAAATTATCAATTTTAAGTAGTCTTATCGATGGAGCATAAATTTAAAACGGACAATGATAAAGTAAATAAAAAAAAATATAATAAAACAAGTTGCAATCCATAAAATATAACCAACTAAAGATAAAATATGGAGAAAAAATCTTACAATAAAAATAGAGAAAAAAGATAATTATTTAGATTCGATAAATTATATAGGAAGTCGTACATATAAAATAATAGAAATGTTCAACATAGGTTCAGCAAACAAGAAATAATAACGTATTTTTAAAATCAATTATTAACAACAAAATAGAAGATAAAAGTATATTTAAAAATCAAAGTATGCTGCAAATTAAATTGTAATCAATGCGAAAAAGGATACATAGGAGAAACAATTCATGAGATTATATTTAAAGAACGTTTAAATTCTCATAAAAATAATAATGAGAAATCATCATTCGGAAAACACTGTAAAGAATAGCAACAATATTAACAAAAATTAGAAAATTTTACTTTTTATTAAATTCGATGATAAATTTTGATGAAGAATTTATGCTACAAAAACTAATTTTTACATTAGACGGAGTTCTAATTTATTTTTATTTTGGTACGTTTATGCATAAATGTATTACTGATTGTAGATTGTGTTGTTATCACATTCGCAATCATTTTATAAATGATATTTTTCATTTTGTTCATTTTTATCAATTGTATATACCTAAATTAGTATTCTTACTTAATTATTACATTTTTTTATATATTGTACGTGTTCATATATTTCATTTTATGTTCATTTTATAATGGATTAATTGATAAAAAACTTTGCGATTTTTATAAAACGTTTAGTGATGTTAACTAGTTTTTGGGTTTTTTATTCCCTACCCTTTAGTATTATTCTAATTTCGTCGTCCTACGTGGAATTCTTAGGTGATATACGAAAATTCTTCTGAGAATTTCATTATATTAACGGACGATATTTGTGTCATTCTTGTCGGTACCGGGACATCGAGGAGTTCCCGACAATGAAATGGTAGATGCAATAGCTGATGGTGTTTTATTCTCTTCAGTTTCATCGCGTGACGTCATTCATTTCACACAGTCTGATCATAAAAAACTCTGGGAACAGACATATATGGAGTGCATACAGCGGTCGCCTCTTACTACGTATTATCAGCTGCAGCCGTCTCTCCCTAGGTTCCCATGGTTCTACGTTTTCAAAAACATCAAGCGGAGAGGAATTGTGCTTATCAGCAGATTGCGGTTTGGGCATTGCTTGTTGCCGGACCTCCTGTTCATTATGCAGCTTAGAGAAAATCCGTATTGTCCTCTACATACTGGTCGTGTAGTCTGCAACCCTGATCACGTGTTCTTCGAATGTCCTTCATTAACAGCATTACGCTCTGAACTGTATCTCAAATTACTCTACGTATCTCGTGATGGTCCTCCTTATAACGTAATGTCCCTTCTGCATATTGAGAATCTAGGTTTGTTCCCGGACATAGCGACTTTTCTCGAGAAGTTGTCCGAGTTCATAAAAATATGAGTTAGTGATTATTACGGCACCACGTTGGGTAAGCTGTAAAGGCATCCCCATAAAAAAAAACAAAAAAAAAACAAAAAACGAACGATATTAAACGTAGATATTCTACTCGAACTAAATTACGACGAATATTTTTAAAAACGAAAAGTTTTCAGAGATTAGAAAATGAATCGACGGTTTTTTAAAGGTAGGCCACTTGTTCATCACGTCACGTCTGGATACACGGAATTGAGAACGAGAAATTAAATATGAACTGTACGCACGAAGATATATGGATAGATTTCACAAGTCATAATGCGATATATGTTTCACTTGATTTATCATCTTGAAGCCGGGGTCTAATGTGAAATACCATATTAGCAGTCGGCTAGGTATATCGATATTTCGGCATTATGCAATAATTGTTATAAATGAATTTAGCTGGTTTCTATCTAAACCAAACGAATTAATTAATAAACACTTGTAAACGTCCGTGCATTGTATGTTAAGTTAATCGCAAAACCTACGGACGTACGAATGTTAAATTTAATCGGAGAAAAAAATTAATAATTTAAGCTTCATAAAATTTCATTAATAACTATGATATATTGAATAAATATAAAGAATCTTCTAAGGTATTTCAAAATTTATTTATTATACCAGTCTATTAGATAAATGTAAGAGTAATCGAAAAAACTACTGCACGGTTATTTACGGAAACCGTGGTTAGAAGATATTCAGCCATAAAAGAAACATAGTTTTATCAGACAACAGGCTGATGGTAATGAGAAAAAAATTTGAAGTTATTTCAACGCAAGCTTTTGAGAGAGCGTCCATGGTTTAATAGATAATTCGAAGTAAATGCTGTACAAGAACTTTGCCAAAATTCATTTAGATTTTTTACATTTTAATAGTACAGACATCCGAAAAGTTATCTTTAAATGTCGAATATATCGGAGAGTAGTGATTTTATAAATTGTAAACCAAACAAAATCATAACACAGTTTAATCACTAAAAGTTTTTTATTGAAAAGCTTTTCGCGATTAAACTGTGTTATGATTTTGTTCGGTTTATAATTTTTATTTTATATTTACCGAATAAGTCATCTTTCGGATCGGACAATATGTAGATTTTAATAGCGAAAGAAAACCTATAACTTTTTTCGAAAATACGTTTCCTTTTTAACTAGTTTGAAAATTGCGAAACATTTCCAGAAGGTCCAAAACTTGCCTTTAAAATGGATAACTACAGACCTATATGTTTACTACCTGCGATTTCAAAAATTTTTGAAAAATGTACGAAAGAAACAAGTTTTTTTTTTAACACCACTCCGGTCAGTATGAACTGACCACTTGACGAAACTAATGAAATACCGATCACTATCAATATAGTGAGCAGGACAGATAAACATGAATGATCCACAGAGAAAGAAAGAAAATTGAAAATATATGCAATAGTTAAAAAGAAAAGCAAGGAACTTGTAGAATAGCTATTTATATGAATCGCTGAGACTGCAGTTATAGCGTAAGGTTATCCAATCCTAAGAAAGTCTCTGGTCCAAAGTATTTTAAGCCTTCTTATCGGAGTGCGTGGCAACAATGGCTACTGCATATTGTAGGCTTTTTTTTGTAAATAGAAATAACTATTTCAAGGAAAATCAATACGGATTTCTTCCAAATAAAAGTATAAGCGGCGCCCTATTTGAACACATTCTTTATGTTTCTAATAACTTTATGGTCACTCAACGCTGTCTGTTTATTTAAATGTTGGAAAGGATTTCGACACTGTAAATCACAATATTAGTCTAAAAAAAAAAAAAAAATATGGAAGCTATTGGTGTCGGAAGAAATATATAACCAGTTTAAATCTTACTTAAGAGTAACTGAAGATACGTAACTAAAATAAATTGTGTTATTAATAATGAAACATTTCAACATCTAGCAGTCTCCAAGGGATTAGGCATTTGCCGTTTTTTAATATTTGTAAATGGCTTATGTAATTCTAATGTACAAGAGAAAATTATTAACTACGCCGATGAAATGTATTAAAAACAAAATGATTTAAATTTAATAATCCGAAACTTCATAATAAGTTCACAAACTGGGACGTATTTAGAGAGCAGTTCGAGCGTAAAGAAATTCTAAAAATACCACTGAAAACCGAAAACTAAATAGAGGAGGCGATAGAGTATTTTATTAAAATCATACAACAGGGACTGCGTGGGAATCCACGCCAATAATAAATAACAGACAACCAAATTACCCACAGATCGTTAAAAGAGCGGTTCAGTTAAAAAGGAAATTGAGAAAGCAATGGCAAACATCAAGAAATCCTGACCATAAGACAGCAGCCCTAAATAAACAAACGAAGATTTTAAAAAAATTATTGCAAGACTTAACAAACAAATCACTAAGTCAAAAACTAATTAATCTGTTCATCTTTGGCGCAACATGACTACTCACTATAGAAGATAACAAGGAACCTCAAAAGGCCAACGCAAACAATACATCATATAAGGAAACTAGATAGAACTTGGGCTAAAATGAATTTAGAAAAAGCGGAAGTATTTGGGGAATATTTCGCAAAGATATTCCAGTCGCATCCTGGAACTGTAATGTTGAATCACGATACTTCTTGTTTGATGTTTGCCCTGCAATAAAACTTACGTCTCCGGGTGAGATTTTAAACTTTAAATCCAAATAAATCAGCGGGTTATGACTTAATAACCGCACGGTAAAATCCATTGCCAAAGAACGCTTACTATTAACATACATTTTTAATGCGATGATCCGACTACGGTATTTTCCTATACAACTGAAATTATCGCAGATTGTTGTTGTTAAGAAACTACAGAAGTCACCAACAGAACCAGCTTCCTATAGATCCATTTCGTTGTTGTCTGTAATGTCTAAGCAGTATGAAAAGCTATTGTTAAAACGACTGATGCCGATTATCAGTGACAAAGGAATAATACCTGAACATCAGTTTGGATTTAGACCTAAGCATGGCGCGGTAGAGTGTATAGTCAACACCATCGAGACATCCCTTGAAGGAAAAAATATTGTAATGCTATATTCCTGGACATAAGCCAGGCTTTTGACGAAGTGTGGCACGATGGCCTATTGCGGTAAATTAAACGTCATTTTCCATATCAATTATATCAATTATATCAAATACTAGTCATACATCAGTGAAAGGTACTTTTACGTAAACTACGGAGACGACTCGTCAGATATGTATCCGATAAAAAAGGGTGTCCCGCAAGGTAGTGTTCTTGGGCCGCTACTGTACCTTATTTACACATCAGATATTCCAACACCTACCAGTGTAGAAGTAACGACCTTTTTGGACACTGCGATATTGTGTTCAGATATATGTCCTATTAAAGCGCGGAATACCATCCAAGCAGCAGTTAACGAAATTTCATCATGGCTTAATCAGAACTAATGAAAGTAAATCAGCACGAATAGTCTTCACTAACAGAAGAATTTATCCGACGGATGACATAATTTTAAATAACATTCCGATTCCACAGAAAACAGATGTTAAGTATCTCGGTATGTTCCGCGATCAACATTTAACATGGAAAAAACACATATCAGCAAAACGAACTGAATTAAACATAAAGCTTAGATAAATGAATTGGCTATTTAACAGGAAGTCGGAGGTATCTGCTGAGAACAAACTTTTTCTTTATAATCAGATGTTAAAGTCGATTTCGAGCCAAGGTTGCCCATTATGGGGTTGCTCCAAAATGAGAAACATAGCAATCATTCAACGTATGCAGAATAAAATCATGCACCATGGTACATATCTAACTTCATGCTTCACGAAGACCTCAGAGTAAAGTCAGTTCATGAAGTAATATCCGATGACGCGAAGAAGTACGCTCCCGATTGGAAATGCATTCAAATAATGTGGTCACCGGGTTGCTGGACAACTCGCAAGAAATCCGACAGCTTCATAGAACGAAGCTGTTCGATCTAGTATAGGACAAAAGTTCTAATACAACTTTTTAGCACCTGCCGCTGGGTAGGCTGCTATTCAGGCTACATGCATTAAATGCGTAAAATTGCTAAATAGCTATTATTAGCTAGGTGCAATTTAGCTGGAAAAGTAAAAAAAAAATTAAATAATTAAATGACTTAAAATAAAATTCAATAACGCGAGCTTATTTGCGGGTAACAAAATTTTATGAAAAATTCTCAACTTACGCTGGAATAATTTTAGACAGTAAATCGATGTTTCAGACAGCCATCTGATTCATGTTACAAGTAAACTAAGGAAATTAAACTAACTTTTTAAACAACACTTCTCAGCACTCCATTTGCTTCATTTGTATTTTGCGCTTTACAACTTAGTACTTAGCATTTAAAACAAGTAGAAACACTACAGACAGCAATAGTTCAGTAGATTAGGAAAGGTATAGACGTAAAAGTTAACAGAGGTAAAATCATAACGATTAAAGAACTATATGCCGCTTATTGACCTTTTTTTTAAAAGGAAAAAATTAAAATTTCAGATATCAGTTGTTACCGGTATAAGTGGAGTAGCTGTGAACGATAAAATTAAAAAAGATTTAATCAATTTCATACTAGAATACTATCAGTTTATTTGCGACCTGTATTATATCATGATTTACCCCGTGCAATTTGAAATTTGACTGTCACCTTTGCTTTTCAACTGCATACTGGAAAAAGTTATAAGAGAATACAGAAAAGCAACGAATGATAGAAATATTACCGGAAAAATTAGACTACGATACAAGAAAGATAACCAGTAGACTGCTTAGCTTTTGCAGACGATCTGGCAATAATATTGGAATCTACGGAGATATTAAAAAGACAGACAAGAACAAGCCAGGGTTACAAATTTCCATTGAAAAAACTAAATTTATAACAAATATTAAAACGACACCTAGTAAAATCGACACTGATTTTGGCAACATTAAAAGAGTTGACAAATTTAAATATTTGGGAGAATTAAATCGGAAAAAGTAATGATCGAATACGTAATTAACTGAATGAAAGCGGATTTTTACTTAACGAAAAAAATATAGAATATAAAATATCTATCAATGAACCTAAAATTGAGCCGATCAGAGCTTAGGTACTATATGCCTACTGAGATATGCCCAACGTGCTTTTAGAAGGATGAATATATAGGTAATAATAACTATTTATCAACACGTTAATGGGTTGTGATTGCTCCTTAGCAGTGCCCAAAAAAAAAAAAAAAAAAAAAAAAAGTATAAGTAAGTATAGGTAATTTCATTTTTACTTTTTGAGAACACTGTTTACCTTGATCATTTTTTATTTATGTCGGCCGGTAAAAAACAACCCATTTTATTATGTGAAAATATCTATCAATAAACGTAAAAACGTAAAATTGAGGCGATCAGACCTGAGATACTATATATCCCTCGAAAAGTCAATTAATAGAAAAAGAACGATTACCACTATATACTATATGTGTAGATATTTTTCTCCGCGTGTATTATGCGCAACGTTCCACTGTGAAAGATCAAAATGTTTATCCTACAGTAATGTATGCTTCGTTCGTACAGGCTAATTTTAATCTATTCGATAAATATGTATTTTCGTTCGATTTTATTAATCTTAAATCTGCCACGTACAAGCCGATATAAACATTACAAATGTTAAATCTCAAACGGTGAACCGACAAACCTTTCAATAGAGTTGCATATGCGTATGTGTGATTGACCGCATTATATTTCGAAATTGTATTTCGGTTTTCCACGTGTGATGATGATAATGACGATGACGGAATAAATAATGAACAAAATCAGTCGACTATGCCGCAATTATTAATATAATTAGAATTCTAGATCGTTGTGCGGATTTTTATAATAATATACATGAAAAGATGTTCTTCAAAATATAGCAGTAATCCGCAACACAGTTACAAAATGACAGTAAAAAAAATGGAGCAAAAATCATGGACAGTCATGCTTACTTAAACGCATATACTTTTCTGAGTTCATACATATATATAAAATATATATATGTGTGTGTATGTATGTATATACAATGCGGATTAAGTAAATATACGAGTAGCGCAAGAAACAGCTAACTCGCAAAAAGCCCTGAATAAGAGGCTAGGAAGATAGAATCTACCGTGTATAAACTCTCGTTCAGCTTCAGCGAGAAGATATTACAAAGATGAACGTTGATATATAAGGAAACCCCGGTATTAGTACCGACCAAAGCTCTAGAGGTTTTTTGGTCAACTGAGTCGTACCAAACTACCGAAATAAACATTTCTTGCAACGTCATATTATATACATATATATATACACATTTATATGTATGTATATATATACACATATTTATATATATGTATATATTGCGTTTATTAACGAGAAGAACGCCAACGTTAAATTTATTATCTCGTATCTTGTAAAGACAAAAATTACAAGCGTTGTATCATTCGTACGAACGGATACTATCACGCAGGAAAACATTACGAAAGGAACAACACAATTTTCTTGTCTTTTGCAAGTCTCTTCTGTCTAATTCGACCAAATTTTATTTCATGTAAATATTAAATAATTTATTTATATATATATATATATATATATATATATATATATATAATTATATAACTGCTTTTTTAAACTGAACACCGATGATACCTCTTTCGATTTTCCGAGCTATAGCGTAACTGGGGGATTTTCGCAGCAATGCAATCGAAATAATTCGTTAAAATCACGAACCATTCGGAATGTACACGCATTTATATTAAATATTTAATATAGTGATTATTTCTAAAAGCAACGAATTAATAAATATAAAAGTAATTAAAGATTGACATTACTTTTTTTAACAATTACGCTATTTTAAAATTTAATAATAATAATAAAAGCGGTTCGAATGAGGTTGCAAGAATAATATTAGATATATAAGATAAAAAGTGTATTTACAAGGTAAATGTATGTTACATAAAGTAAGGAAATTAATAATGTAAAGCCTTCCGAACACAGATACAAAAATACGGGAAAAACCACAAACAAAACCTGCATACTGATCATAAAACTCTAGCTATATATAAATTTATAAATACTATACGTTCATAGGATAAATAATAATTTTTACCTGTATTATCAACAAAAAAAAAAAATTGGACAAAATGCCAGCTGTACATCATAAAAGCGTGTGTTCAATTCTTTTATGTTTATAGCGTTTATATTTTAGTTGCAAACTTGTACGTGTATAATTCCCTATATCGTTTATAATTGAATATTGACTTCAGGCACAACTATCAAAAAAAAAAATTGTTTTTTGTTTGACAACCTCGTGTATTATTGGTAAGTTCAAAGCCTTGTGAATGTGCTCAATCTTTACATTAGAAGATTCGGAATCATAATTGTTCTGATTGCAGTTTTGTAAATTATTAATTTGTTTTCCGAGCTGATATAACATCGTTTATTAAATATTGGATATAGCTTAAAAACACATGATTTTTATCGCAGGTATATTAAGAATGTTTAGTAGATGTGAGACCTCGATATCACACCTAATATCGCTTTTCCACAGAGTGTCGACTATCTGCCGGAGATTTTTAGACTGTTCTAGTTGGGTACGATTTATGTTATTTCTTTCATACGTTTGCCGACGATATATTAGCTGTTGGTAAAGTAAATACTTGCCAATGATCCGTTATGTTCACTATGTTCCTCACTTGATGATGATATTAGACATACGTTGTTTCAGTGTCCTGCTGCTATTCGTGTTATGCTTGGAGTCCACGAATCAAAATGTTTTCCCCTTTATAAGTTTCATAAAACCTTCTTAGAGTATTCGGAAGAAATTACGCGTTTTAAAATTTAAATTAAGTAAAGTTTAAGAATTATCTTGTTGGATTGTTTTTAACTTAATCCAAACATTATCCCCATATCAATAATGCTGAGTCTAGCATGATCAGTTGTTTTACTTATTATTTCTTAAGTCATTTATTAGTTATTGTTTTTTCTTATAGTGGTATAACTCTTACTGGTTAAGATGTACATTCATTAATTAAGATCATACTTTTTTTTTTTTATAGAGTTATGTAAGTCATTATTAACGAGTTGTTTTTATTTTTTATATTCTTTTAAGTTATATTATTTTATTTTAATTATTATTTTCTTTTAATAACAGTTATTCCTTTATGTAAGTTTGTAAGTCACAAGCTTATGCAGTAGTTCATTATTTATACAATGATATACAAACTCGTTGTATGCTTTCTTGGTGGAATAAGGGACTATGTATGTTTCATCCCTTTTTTATTGCATATTATGTTATTATAATGTGGAGGTTCTTGCATTTGTTCATAGACCTCTCCATATTTACATGTATATTTTTCTCTTTTTTTTTTCAACAGAGGGAGGGGTTTTTTATTGGGTAAAAATCTCACAGGCTGATTTTTGGAATCCAGCAACACTTGCTGAGTGCATGTGCTGCTCACAAAAATGTATGTGTGACTTAAAAATGTATCTTTTGAAAATTCCCCCCTCTCGATTCTAAAAAAAAACACGAAACCTCTAATAAATTAAAAAAAAAAAACTCTGTTGATTGTTGAAAACTGGCTGAGACATTGGCGTATCAGGATAAACGAAAATAAACGCAAGTCTATTTTGCGTTGCGAAATTTTACCTATCAACCGTTAAAAATAAATCGGGGGGGTGATTTTTAGCGAACAAAAATATGTAAAATACTTGGGCATTCATTTAAATCGCAAATTGACACGTCAGAAGCATATTAGCCAAAAAAAGGAAACAATTAAATTTTGACTTCTTGGCAGGTACTCCAGTTTGTCACTAGAAAACAAACTTATAGTTTGTAAAATAATTATAAAGCCTGTTTCGACATACGGTTTAATGTTATATGGTTGCGCAAATGATACACAAGTGAATAAGATATACAATGGTTTCAGAACAAGGCCGTAAAACTCATTGTCTCGCTACCTTAACACGTACCAAACTATACGTTACGTATAGAAATATTCCCATATGTCAAAGACGACACCAATGTGCTGTGAAGTAACATGTAAGCTGTTTGGAAATTCAAAACGTATTGTGATCAATCTACTTGACACTAGTCTAGATGTTCGTAGGTTAATAATCGACCGTTTGATGTCCTCAGTTCATCGCTGGATGCTAATCCCTAACAAGTTATTTCGTGTTTCAATTGCTGGATGACTACCTGGCCAGTTGTAATTGGGAAAATTAAAAAAAAAAAAATATTTTTGGATCGAATACCGTTTAAAGCGAACTTATTTTACACGTGATTTACGCGATACTTTAAAGAGTAGAGTCTGTATTAATCCGTTGGAAACGGAAGCTTAGTATTACTATTATTATCGTTATCGGAAGAAGATTTGTGAATTTTTTTTAGACGTTATCGCGCAACGTGAAGAGATAAAGTTAAAACCGATCGTACGTGAAACAGTCGCGTGTGGGTATCGAAAAAATAAATAAAAACTTTTTATTAAAAAGCGAATTATTCGTCCGGCATAAATATCTCGTAGTAAACGGAATAAATGGATTAGTTTAAAGTTTGGCGGTAGGTAACGTAGAGAGAACTTCTAGCGCAGGGTGGTCGTTGTTAGATTTTAAATGCCAATTTTAATGAGGACTTATGGAAATAGCGAACGGATTACTGCATAAATAATCGAAGCAGGAACAAAAGCGAGTACATGGAAATCGAGTTGCAATAAGAATGCAAAATGTATAAAACTTCATTAAAACGATCTGCGTCCGAACTTATTCAAAATACCTCGTTAAGTCCCTCCCGCGTTTAACTTTTGAACTATCTCCGTATAAGCACTTTCTATCGATATATCGAATCGATTCTACACTCGTCTTATACACACGTTCTCGTTCCAGTATAGTTTACCGAATGAATGAGTCTCATATTGATATGTAGACATATAGACACATAATTGATAGGTATAGTGACTCGCAGAGAGTTTCGTACGGTGATTAAATATTGATCAGTTAAAAAGGATCAAAACAAAACAACACTGAACCTTGAACCTTCACACACACACAAATATATATATATATATATACATTATATACATAGATATATAATATATGTATACATAACTATAAATCGGGATAAAATTCGCGTTTGTCCAAAAGAAGGAGTTTATTAATATATCGATGGCCTAGTAAAAATAATGGAAGCATTGGATATTATTTATATATATAAATATTGTTCACGTAAAACTAATCGTTCGGGTTTCATCGCTTAAGGCGTCGAATGCCAGTTTGTCGAGCAAATTGGTTGCATCAATACTAGGATGTTTTTATCAAGTCGCTTTTCGCGCTTACTGCCAAAGTCACCAATGACCTCGTCTACTCACTATAAATTCAGATCTGCACGCGGAACCTCGTTTCTCCGATAGAAAATCTTTATTGGTAATTGTACGAATAACTTTATTTCGACTAAGTTGAATAATAACAATTCGGTTGCCAGACTTTTCGCATGCATCCGCAAAGTTGAATGCCGTAAATGCAGATGGTTTTGACGATCGACTGGGAGAGTAGTCGTTTAGCGTAGAGATCGAGTTGCAAATTTGTTCCTAGTAGCGACCGCATTTGACAAACTTGAAGCCGAAGTTGTTCTGCTTTTTGGAAGCTTGAAATAAATAAAAGTAACACTTTGAAATAAAATACATAGATCAATTGCTCCAAAATTCCATAAATGACATAAACAAATGGCTACAACTCAGGAATTTCCAACCAAACATACCTCTTTTCACAAAAAACATAAATTGCTCACTTCTTGAAACACAGATACCTTAAAGGTACTGGGAATAATTTTAAACAGGAAGTTGAGCTGTAAAAAACACGTAAACAAGCTGAAAATAAATTGTACACAAAAATTAAATATGTTGAAAATGTTTAAGCACATCTCATGTGGGGAGCTGACAGAAAAACACCTACTCTTTTGTACAAATCTTCTATATTAAGCGGATTAGCTAGTGTAGTATATGATAGCGCAGCACAGATATTACAAACCTGGTTCAAAATACAGCTCTTCGAATAGCATGGAAAGCTTTTCATACAAGCCCCATCCCATTATTGCATGTCGAGTCTAACATCAAATACAAAAAGCCAATACTCGTTTTAAAATACTACAGTAAAGTTCTTTCAACCTCTTCCAAGCCAGCTTATCATAACTTACAAACAAGTAAGTTCCAACATTTATTCCAAAACAAACCCCGTGTACCCAAACCTATATTAGATCGTGCAAGAAACATACTACAAAATCTTCAATATACCTCCAAAACTTCCACCTTGGATTAATTTTTCAATAACAATAAACACGGATGTATCTAAATGTTTGAACCGAACTACCTCCGCTTTCCTTGTAAACAATGAAGCTCACGTATACCAACTACCTGTAATAACTTCCGTTTATACAGCTGAGCATATTGCAATTTACAAAGGTTCAAAATACATTCTAAAACAAAAATATGTTTTATGCACCGATTCAATTACTGCATTGCAGGACGTCCAAAATCTAGTTAAAAATACAAACACGCACGCTAACAACTTAAAATATATTATATACAAAATGACTTCACGGAATAATAAGCTGGGTTTCCGTTGGACACCAGTTCACTAGGGAATTTTAGGTAATGAAAATCCAGATAAAGCTAATAAAGCCACCCACTTAACTGACTTACACACAACCAACAGAAAGTCGCAGCACTGTATAAGAACTACTGGGAAACACACGGGACGAATTGATTTTTGTTACCACAATATCCGAAATGCATAACACCGTGAAAAGTATATTTAGATGCACGTTCCAAAATAACAAAAAAAAATGACATCGAACAATTTGATAAAAATTTGATGTTAAAAAATACAGTGCACAAAAAAAATGCCAGATTATTTACCAAACTGATTAATTAAAAAAATGTAAAAATTATGCGCGTATTAAATTTCATTAAGTTCTTGCTAATAATGTTGTTTTATCGATTTTTATTAAATGCATTCATGCACGCATATCTGTATATAAAATGTACTTTAGTAAACAACGTTCCATCAATCTATGGCCTAATACGGAGCTAAAACCTTAATTGCAACATTATGTTGCCGGAAAAAAATTAAACAATTACATAAGGAATTGTTTTCAAAAGGAAAGATGCGCAGATATATCCGTTGATATTTTATTTTTTATCGTTTGTCAGCCTTTATACTTCCCACCAATCGCTACTACTTCCCAGGCGAATGCTATTCGCCAAACGGTACGATTAAAATACTAATTTTCTAAGGATTAAGTTTAAATACAAACATATATATATATTTATATTTCCACTATTTTATATCGTTCAATTTTTTAGCCTTTTTGGTATAAAACTATTTTATATTTGCCTATCGTTCGAATAAATAAGTACATCGCGGAAAACTGCTCTAGAAAAGAGAGATAAATAAGGGACCTCGATTGACGAAAGAGGATGGGAACGTCTTTTATAAGTTAGAAAGTTAATTAGCTTTCACTTTTCGACTGGCTGAATTCCAACGGTCGAAATTAAACGTCATCCTGAATTATATAATGAAGGAAGAAAATGTAAAATGAAAACGGTTAACGAAATCTCCTTAAATAATTTTTATTTTTAATTTTTCGAATTAAAAAAAAAATAAAATAAAAATCTGGAGTTTAATTTGCCGCTTCAACAGAATTCCAGTCATTTCACGATTAAATGAGAAAAAACACGCGTAATTATTTATATTTTTACATACAAATAAACATGTATTCGTATATAAACGTGTATAAATCATTGCATCTCATGAGCATACGGAAGGGATCATTTAAATTTAGACAATCTTTCGAAATTAGTAAAAAGTACTTCGTGGGGCTGTTAGTAAAAAAGTGAAGATTTCTTTTAATAATTATTTAAAGTAAGCCCGTTTATAGACCATACACACACACACACACATGTATATATATATATATATATACATACATATATATCTTTCTTTCTTGTAAATCCATCTCCTACCGGAGGTTGGTGACCATCTGACAATATATTTCTTTATCTCGTGCCGTGTGAAGTAGCCGTGTCAGGCATATTGAAAAAAAAAATTATATATATATATATATACAGCGCTTCGCTTGTATGGAGTTCAGAGAAATATACTTAAGTATCTATTGACAGTTCAGATTTCCACTGGAGCGCACTATTTGTGACGTTAGAGTCCATTAATGTTATTTTTATTTGAAGAGAAGATTTTGAAATATGCAAATGATTGAAAGTTCGAACTTCCCACCCCGTTTGGAATCTATTTATTCTGCATCATCCCCGTCGTGATAGATCCATTGCCGGATGTTCTATGCTGTGATCTTCTACTAGATCTGTATTAATAGCTTTAATTTTTGTCCATTCATCTTTCCATCTTTCCTTCCAGTTTCTTGACGTGTTCTGCGAATGCACTGCCGTTTGCCAGGATGGTTGTCTATATTTCAGTTCCCTTGTTGGTTTGTAGTCTTTATCTACATGCATTAAGCACTTCTTCGTATGTGTAAAATTTTCCCAAAGTTTTCGGAAAGCAACTTCTCGTCTTAATTTAGGAGAAGCAATGTGAGCAAGAACAGGAAGCCAGTCTTTATTCGTCGAAGTTAATCGCATTGCTGCTTTCAATTGGACATCTATTTTCTCTGTTCAGCTAAATAGTTGCGCAATACTCCGTCGCTGAGTAGACGAGCGCTAGAGTTGTTGGTCTCAGTATCTTTGCAGCTGCTTCCCATCCTGTACCGGCACGCTTCCTAAAGAAGTTCACCTTTGTCTTTACCTATTCTCAACATGTGGCCTGTATGTCAGCGTTCTATCCTGTATAATGATGTATTAGGTTGGCGTTAAAATTTATTTTATTATTTTCTAATGTAATGTTAAGTTCGGACTTTGCCATCTGGGTCGTAAAATGTAATAACGATGACCCTGTTTTAAATATGTTTAAACGTAGTTACCATGACTAAAAATATCTGTTCAGAGTTTCTAAGTATTTTGTTCATACTTCGTTACATTTATTCACACATTCACGTTGGTACGCGAGCGTAATATCATCCGCATACTGGAATTTCCGGGATTCAGTCGTAGACATATCGCTGATATATAAATTAAACAATAGTGGAGCCAAGATAGACCCTTGTGGCAGACCACTATTGGTTCTTCCAGGCCGACGGCTCTCATTACCTACTATTACATTAAAAACACGATTTATTATCATCTCGTCCAATGAATGTACGAACTTGTTACATGGAACTACTTTCGCTACTTTTAAGAGTAATCCTTCTCTTCATGCAGTGTCATAAGCAGATATCAGATCGACAAAAAGCGCGCCTTTCTTTAGTTTTCTGTCATAACCTGGTTTAATATAGTTGGTTAACGCCATGACTTGATGTGCACAGCTTAGATTCTTTCAAAAGCCAGCTTACTCTGTGGGCAGGGTTTTCAACGATCATGGAAATTCTATTGTATATTACGCGTTGTAACAGTTTATACGGCATACACAACAACGAGATTGGCTTATAATTACATCAATTTCATGTTTTCCCGGTTTGATTATTTCCACGGCTTTCGTTTCTTTAAAACGCTTTGGCAGTTTCCCCGTGTTTCAAATATTATTGAAAAACTCTGTTAAAAATTTAATTGCTTTTGTGCCAAAATACTAATAGATTTCGGATAAATTCCATCCGTACCAACCGCTTTCCTGATTTTAATGAAATTAATTGCAGTTTCCACTTTTTCAATGATAAAAGGAGAGCTTAGTGTGCCATCCTGTAACTTGGTTAGCATCAACCTCAACTTTCATTTTACTGCTCATGCCCTTCTTAATGGTACTCTTGATAACTTCAATAATTTTTCTGCAATCTTGTTTGCAGAAATCTTGGGCGGTGTGGAGCTTCGTTCCGCTCACTCATTAAGATTTTTCATAAGTGTCTACGATTTTCGCGACGAGTGCGTGAAATTCATCAAGTCCGATCGCCATCTTCATCGTCTTTCTTGGTTTAGTGTGCCAAAGGTTCATTTAAGAATGCTTCATTATGACTATTTTTCATATTTTACTCAAAGTTCTTCATGAACTTCAGTTTGGCGGCCACTTCATTGTTAGCAGTTGATACACACTTATAATATGGATATTGTCAATTTTAACGACTACTGTGAAGATGCTACTTTGACTATACTCGGAGACTACTTGAAAATTTTGTATACTGTTTTTAAGATATGTTGCTATTCCATATTGTGTATTGTGAATAACCGTTACAATCGTAAAATCTCTGATTCTGCCTCTTTTCTTAAGATCTTCGTCGTTTTCTGTATGTGTTCCCTTAACGACAATCACTTCTAGTTGATTCCGTATTCCTACTAATGCATTCAGATTTATTTCGTTATTTGCAAAATCTTAAACCCTCTGAATATTCTTTTCGTCGTCTAATAGCTCGGAGAACGGTTTTTTCGGGATATTCTAGCTCCTTTTGGCAGCATTCATTACAGTCACTTTTTCGTAAAATACGTTATACTAGCACGACTGCATCTAGGGGCACCGCGGGGAGGTTGCAGACAATTCAAAGATCCGGAGTGTAGTTCCTGTCCCATTTTGCTGAGTGAAAAGTTCCTTTGCATTTCGATATATACAGTGAAATATGTAAATGGTTAAGATGAAAATATCCTTAACATGAAGTAATGAAATGGTCGGATAAATTGTCATGTGCCTTAGTATATTTTTTTTATTAATACCAAACAAAAATCCCTTAACAGGAAAAAATTTCGCTTGTCAGAACTGACCTGATTCAACATTATTTTTTAAAACCGTCCGTGTTTACTGTTCTCACGCGTTTGTTGTTTTCGGAATTAGACAATCAGTTGAACAATATAATTCATATTCCACATCTGAAATGCGGAACAGCATGAAAAGTGTGCGCAATTAATTAGATGCGTATTCGAATGGTGAAATGAATAATGAAATAGATATGGAACAAATTCGATGTCAAAAAGACAATGCAAAAAAATTATCAAATTATTTTCCAAAAAATCGATAAATGTTTTATATTTGTATTTTAAAAAAGTGAAAATTAAATTTCATTAAGTTCTTGTTAATTAATATTGTTGTTTTATTGATTTCTACTAAATGCATGAGACACATTTGTTGTATATGAAATGTACTCTAATAAATAAAATTAACACGGGACTCTTTTATCGCGAAAAAATATTTCAGTCCCTCCATTTCGTGTTAAACAATTTTCATTATATACATATATATATATATATATATGATATATGAATATATATATATACATATAATACATATATTTACAAGTTAAATTATAATTTATTTAATTGTAAGAATTTGTTACTAAAGAAATTAATGTAATAGTATTAGGAATATGGCAGGTGGAACAACTTTCAAGTTTTTTTACCGTATCGAAAATAGATTTAGGATTAAAGATGATCTTGGTGTAAATTTCTTTTCTCGTCAGGTTGCTGACTGGACAAGGTAATTTCTAAAAGTATTTTAAGCGTTTTGCCACAAGAGACCATCTGACTTTTGTCCATACTGTAATTCTGACAGCGATACCGTTTAATACTTTCTTTTTGAATGTAACCGCTGATATACTCGAAATAAGTAAATTTTCAGTTTCGGTAGTAAATAATATTTATACGTAATTAATAATTGTTTAAGATTAAATTCAGATAACGTTGAGTGATTTAACCGTTATGTTTTAATATCGCTATGTGTGCGTTATAATAACTAAATAATTTTAAGTGTGTTGCTTCGACTGAATTTATGTATTGCGGTTTATAAAAAAATAAATAAATATTATAATAATGTATATATATATATATATATATATATATATATATATATATATATATAACAAAAGTAATCATATGAATAATCGAAACGCTAAGAGAAATCTAATAGAAAATGTAAGATCATTTCGCTATGTGTAAAAAATAATTATGTAAGATGGTCGTCGTTATGTAGGTGTAAAACCGAAAGAGTACAAAGATTCAACCGTTCAAAAAATATTATCTCAAATGTATATGCACAGATTCTATAGATGTTAAACTTTGACAATGATAGAATATAATCGAAGGAGACTGATGGAGTTAGAAATACGATTACTAAAAATTGAATAGACAACGTAACCAACTGAGAAATATTTAGAAGAATTGGCGAAATCCCTTCCGCGATGTATAGACTGTAAATCACGCAGCGTAAAATTAGGTTAGCGTCTAATAGAAGGGATATATTCGGGAAAAAACGCGGTTGAAGTAATACGAAACAGATTACGTTTTGTGCCGACAAGTGAAATTTTGACAGCGTCAGAGTTCTTGCCGAATTGAAATAAACTGCACAACTTACGTCAAAGTAGAAATCAATGATCACCAATCACAATACTATAATTATAATTATGATGATGATGATGAAGATGATATAACAAATACATTGATAGATAGATAGGTGGAAAGATAAGTTAATGGGTAGATAAGTGGATAAATTGATGGTTAAGTAGATAAATAGAATTTCAATACTATAATTATAATGATAATGAAGATGATGGTGATGATATAACAATATAACAGATACATGGAAAAAGAGAGAAGATAGATAGATAGATAGGGGAAAAGATAAGTTAATGAGTAGATTAAGATAAGTGGATAAATTGATAGATAAGTATATATGTGTGTATATGTATATATATAATATACGGACATATATATATATTACACATGCCACACACACACATATATATATATATATATATATAGAGAGAGAGAGAGAAATATGGACAATAGATAGAATATAAAGGTATCACCATTTTTCTTCAAATCGTGCTTAAACAGCCTAGAACAAGTTCTAATTTTTTTATTTACTCTAGTTACCAAAACAATCATATGATAGACCGTTTTTAAAATAGCAACGATAAAACCTGTATTCAAATCAAGCTGGTAGTTGAGAACTATCGTCTTATTGCAATCCTCTCTTATCCAAACTTCTTGAAGTTATTTTATACGATAATTTAAATAAATGCTAAGACAACAGACATATTCCTCACCAGCATGGGGTTCAGATTATCTAAAGAAACAACTAATTTAATTACTTACGTTAATCATTTAACTGAACGGATTGGGCTGTATACTTCAGGTAGATAATGTTTATTCTGGTATAGCGAAAGCGTTTTATGAGGTCAATTGTTTTGTCTTATTAAATATAAGCATTGCGGTTTGCCTAATGAGTATATTGATCTTTTTCGTTCATACTTATCATCGAGAATACGTTATGTACGTTACAATGGGTATTGCTCGTAGGAGTACATTTTCTGGTGCTTTTCAAGGATCTAAACTCGGACCTCTATTATCTATTATTTTTATTAACGATATAGGCGATAGCATAAATTCTAAATTTTTATTATTTTCTGATGATCCGGATATTTTTGAGGCCAGTATACTGATTGACTGATTGACTGATTGATTAGCTGTTCGAAGATACTTAAATAACCTTACTAGATGAACAACTTTTGGCCGTAATATGAATAAACTTACAGTTAACTACAATGTTAATGACGAATAGCTGATTTCGCTAATTAGTTACGTAGTACATCTATCGGATGAATATTAGGATCAAAATTTCTTTCAACCGCATTCGCATACCTCTGTTTCAATTCACCGTCGGTGTGTCTACTTTCCGTCTGTATAACTCATTACTGACTCCGTATGTGGATATACAAAAGCAGATATTTATAAGATTCTTTGATTTAGCGGAATTCCAATTGACGTTCTCGTTATTACTGGCATTTATTCATGAGCAGCTCGATTGGGTTATTTATAATTCTAAATTATCGCTATATTTTCCCATACTTATATACCAGTATTTCCGAAATGTTCTCTACTGTACACTAACTAATTTATACGTGTATTTCAGTTTATGATTAGGTTTTCAGTGAAGTGATTATGTGTATGTCTGGACAATTGTACTTTTTTGCTTATGTGTGTACATTCCAATGTTTATGTATGCATGTCAGTTATATAATTAGCTTTTTTTTATATTGCCTTAATAATTTAATATCAATTTTTTTCATTTCTTTTTGCCGTATTCAATGTAAGTTTTAGCATTTTAATTAACAATAGTTATTTCTGTCATGTCGTGTTGATTGTTAGTAGCGAGTGCGATCCTAACTAATGATATCTTCAATTTTGAGTTGCACCAGGTTGATTTTAACTTTTATGATAAGGATGTCTGCTAAAATTGTTTACCTTTCAATTACCATACATAAACTTAAAATGATAAAAAATTGTCTTAATAAAAGGTATTTAGTTGAAAAAGAAATTTTAGTTCTAAAACTATTTGTTATATTTATAAAAATTACCTATATTTATCTCAAAAACCACTATTACACAAAAACAAATGTCATGTAATTTTTGCATATAATAAAAATGATAATATACAGCTGAAAGGGAAACACATAGCACTAACTTACACGTTTTTCATTAATCCTTGATAACTAGTTTGTCTGCATATTTTTTGTGAAACTTCTATTGGCGCATTGTATATGGGGAGATAATCCATAAAACGAGGCTAATTCGTTTACTTTATCTTGCGCATGCGCGAACGGCTATCCGTTATTTTGTTCAAATGTTCATTGCACAAAAGGTGCATGTCAGATGTAGATTTGATAAAGAACATATTTGAGTCATCGCTACGTAAAGTTAAGCTTAGTGCAGAGTGTGTTCATTTTCTCAGTGAAATTTGTACAAAAATCGTGAGTTTATTAACTAAATGTCTTTTCATTGTGTGTAATGTACACGTTGAGTTCGATATATCGAATTAAAATTTACTTTCCAGGATATTTCATTTTATATCATCTTTAAGTTTCACTTGTATCCCCATGCCCCGAGGGGCAGTCTATTTTTTTTTTGTTATTAGGGATAGTCTGTGTGTGTATTCTGTTTTTTAGTAAGCCCTCTGTTAGTCGCAATTATCTGACGGATACAGATGAAAAAATAAAACGACATATTGACCACATGTTTTCAAGGTTGATCTCATGCTTCCAGCTATTTCATTATTGACTGTCAGTTTGTAGTTTAACGTTGTTACTACTGTGTTTGTGCTTTTGTTGTAATAATAAAATTGGTTATTATCTGCGAGATACATTGCGACTAACCACGTAAGTTTTCTTATTTTTACTTTTTTATAATTTTATTTAATAAATATGTTGTAAAATACAAATCAATTGTACTGTATTAAAAACATGCGCATACTTGCATTTGAGGGTATGATATTCACGTGTTATCTAAGAGATACATTGCGACTAATGATGTTATGAACACGTTTTTAGGATGCAGTCCACGTCAAAAAATGTATTCAATTTGAACAATGAAGAGGACATTCAGTTAATACGTAATTATTTAGGTGCATCTGATTCAAAGAGCGATAATTATGACGAAAATATTGATTCTGAGGAGAGTGATGATTTAGGGGCGCGTATAGCTCTGAAACCGAGCAAGATGATGAATCTAACGATGAAGATGATAATTGCCAAACCAGTGATTCAGATTTTACAGCATACAGAATGCAGAAAGGTCAAATAATTGAGACTTGGAACTGGAATAGAAAACTTTTTTTCACGACGAAAAGTTGGACCTAATACTATTCTATTAAAAATTCCAGGAGTAGTTGGAGCAGTTAAAGGCTTCACAAATATACTGAAAACTTGGTCTTGTTTATTTGATGATTCAATGATAAATAATATAGTCACTTACACCAACCAGTACATTTCTACTATCAAAATTGAATTTAGCAGAGAAAGAGATATCACTTCAACAGATGCTACAGAAATAAAATCATTCATAGGGCTCTTGTATTTGCTTGGTGTATATAGAGTAAATAGACTAAATTTAGATGAAATTTGGAGTAATCGTGGCGATGGAATTGAGTGTTTTCGGTTAACAATGAGTCAAAGGAGATTTAGGTTCCTCATACGATGTTTGCGGTTTGATGATAGAGAATCCAGAGCAGAAAGACAAATCAATGATCGTCTTACTGCTATTCGTAAAATTTTCAAAGATTTTATTTCAAATTGCCAACAAAATTATTCATTGGTGACTAATGTGACAGTCGATGAAATGCTGATAGGTTTTCGTGGGAAGTGTTGTTTTTGAAAATATATTCCTTCAAAACGACGGAAATATGGCATTAAAATATTTATTATGGTTGATTCCAAACTTTCTTTATACGTACAATATGGAGATATATGCCGGAAAGCATGATAATTCTGTTTCTAATAAAGCAGTAGAAGTGGTAAAAAGGCTTGTAATACCAATTTACGATACAGGCAGAAACATAACTTTGGATAACTGGTTTTGCGATTATTCACTGTTAAAAGATCTAAAGAAAAATAAATTGTCTCCCGTTGGCACTCTTAAAAAAAAATAAAATTCAAATACCAAAAGCATTCAAAATTATCCAGAACAGGCCGGTTTACTCAATTATGTTTGGCTTTCGCCCTGAAGGAATGGTTGTGTCATATATTCCGAAACGTGGGAAAAATGTTATTTTATTGTCTAGTTTACATGACGATGATGAAATTGATCCAGATAGCGGAGAAGAAAAAAAACCTGCTGTTATTACATTTTATAACAAAACAAAATCCGGCGTTGATGTGGTTGTGTGAAACGTACAATGTTGCTCGCAATTCCAAACGCTGGCCAATGGCCGTGTTTTTTACAATCTTAAATATCGCTGGGATAAATTCCAGTATTCTTTATATTGGCAATGACAATGTTGCTTTGCCAAGAAGAAAATTTTTGCGTTTGTTAGCTAATGAATTAACACATGATCAGATAGTACGGAGAAGCAGTTCACTTCATGGAATACCGATATATCTTCAAGACAAATTATTAGCATATCAAAATAATTTTGGTTCCAAAAATGAAAGTAACGATAAAAAAAAAACAACACATAGTACAGACATTAAGAAAAGAAAACGGTGCGCAGAATGTCAAACCTCGAAAATAAATAGGTTGACACAATATAAGTGTGATTTTTGCAGTAAATTCCTGTGTTTAGAACATATAAAAGGACTTTGCGAGAACTGTAAAGACAACATTTTATCATAAATATTATTTTATATAATCTTATTTACACTTAAATTAGTATTAGGATAAGATACATTTGTTTGCGGTGATATATGTCAATTTTTAGTGCTTTTGAGACATTAAAATATTTTCAATATTTTCTAACATATATTAACGTTTTGTGATAATTATTGTTGTCATTTTTTACAACTGGATACAACACATAATTTTATAGTTAAAAATAAATTACAACATGTCTTTTAAAAAAAAGTTTTGTGTATCTGCAAGATACATTGCGACTAAATTAGTTAGTATAAGTATTGCGACTGACGCAGGGTTCATTAAACTTACGTTATTATTATTTTGTTCCTTTAAAATATTATTTAGAGTTCCTTATACACTGTATGGTTTGTTATTTTATAAACTAGTTCAGGTTTCCTTTGAGTAATATTTCAACTTCCCAAATGTCGCCAGTTTGAGCTTCATTTCTTACAACGAACTCTATCTAAAGAATTTTTCGAGAGACCCGGTATTTAATTTTTCCTACATTGTCATTTTTATAATTACCCTCTCCATCGACTAATTCTGCTATTTAATTAACGTTCTATAATTATTAGTTTTATTGCTGATTTACATCGTATCGAGCTCGATAATTAAATCCATTTCACTATTATAATACGCATTTATATATAATTATATATATATATATATATATATATATATATATATATATATATATATATGCGTGTGTGTGTGTATACTTGTACATATATTCGAAAAATATAGCCCTTCGACTTTGGCATCCCCTTCGAAATTTTACGTTGTAACTAAAATAAAAGATGGAAGATAAATGAACACGACTAGTATTTAGATGGAAAATTTCACCTTTTGAAATTCGAACTGGATAAAAAACATGCTCATACCGTCGTGTTATATCTACGGACGAAACAACGGCAGTTTGTATTTTTAAATTATTTTCTTCTTTTTCTATATAGATATAACGTACGTTGTTATTAAAAGGAGGTTTCTCCCGTCAAAATTAGGACAGGTTATCTAGAAAGGTTGTCCGCGTTATAGTTGGTATTCGTTCAACTGAAACGGCCTCCCTATTCCACCTCCTGCTAATCGCTTATCATCTTTCCGACAAAAAAGAAAAATTCCCTCGAGGGTTTCATTCCTTTTTATTCGGTTCGTTTTTCATTTCAGCGCGTAAACTATAACCGATCTTACCGTCCAACGGCTATTTCGCTATCTTGTTAATCGCGTAAGCTTTAACAATTATCGGAAGATACAGATTCAGTATCACTGTTATAGGTCATCAGGGAATTCTAAACGATGAATCTCTCAAATTCTAAATTAACCAAAACTGACAACGGAAAATCTATACCATCCTAACTTCTTGCTGTCAAACGCAATGTTGACTTTTGGTATACCGTTCCAATCATATTCAGCAAGCTCCGCCTTGATCGCATATCATTCTCTCTTGTGATCATATACTCCAACGTACATTTCATGATGTTGTCTGCTATCAAACCGCTCCCTTATTCAGCAAATTTTATTAGACTGACACTTCGTCCGTATCGACGACCTCGTTTATACGTTCGCGTATGGTTTTTTCTTCAGTAATCATTTAAGTATTCGTTCAATTAGACAACACCTTTCCTATTCCATCTCATTTAATAGATCTAACTGTTAAGTCATCGGTTTGTCTTCTCCCTCCGGTGTACTCCCTGGAAAACGGACCTTCACAAGGCAGTTCCTAATTATCTTAGGGGAGATTTGTTCCCATTATGTACTAGTATGAATTACGAATACTGAATCTGTGAATACAGAATCTAATTTTTGGTCGGACTTCAACCTTCTATTGTTCATACACACACACGCGCTTATTATTAATTCTGCTTAACTTTGACAAATTAACGCTCATTTTTAGTCAGATACAAGTCACATATTTATCCGTTAAAAACTATGCGAAACGAAATTACCATACGCGTCCGTTATAGAGTTTCGCACTTTCTACAACGTTACCTGAAAAGTGGGTCCATTAAGAGGGTTTCACTGTATAATGAATTATAATTTTTCCTATTTCTTCAATTATTAACTTATTAAATTCGTCATATTCGCTATCTACTAATTCCGTTACATTACAATCTATAAAATTATCCCGCTGCAATTACATCCTCGAACAGGATATAACCGTGTCCGCAGAATTACATAAATTTCCACGTTATAAAAAATTAGGTACCAAACGATTATCATCGAGTCTGTCGTTCGAATTTGAGAAATATCGATAATCATACGTATTCCTATCGATTTGCTTTCATTCTTAATATTTATTTAGTATAAATTTGAACTGTTTCGCGCTAAATTATTATTTTTTTATATATGAATTATATATATATATATATATATATATCTGCTCGATTAAATTGTTTTCGACAAAATATAAAATTTACTTATTTCTAAATATGAATGGAAAATTCCTATGGATACAGCTGGTAGTTTTTTATATGCTTTGATCATTTTAATTGCTATGATTCTCCCTAAAAGATCTTATTAAAGTTATAAATCTTTCAATTTTTATCATTTCGTAGTAAATGCTACAGGTTAAATTCGGAATTATTATCGATTATATAAGACAGATTAATACTGCCCTTTTAGTTGTGTAGTTCGTAAAATACGGAGCAAAAATTTCATTATGTTATTCTTTAACTTTAGATAATTTTTTAATGCGTTATATAAATATTGTTAGAATTGTAACGATTAATATCTAAATGTGTACCCCGTATTATGAGCAAACAGATCATTTGTAAAAGTTAACGATATGTGTGACGGATTTAGAGCCGTCTGTGTACATAGATGTGAATTCGGCATAGTTGTATTTCATTCCTTCCAAATTGTTAAAATGTTTACTGTTTCTCGAATTTCTTCTGTCGTTACTGCAGACATTTCATTCCTTCCGTTTCATTTTTCGAACCAACTATTCAAAAAAAAAAAGTATAATATTTTCAATCTGCAAAAGCTGTCTGCCTTGCAGTTGTCTCATTATAACCTTTATTTCCTCCTACAATACTGAAAATCCGCAATCATATCGCTGTTCTACAGAGTTTTCGTAGTGTGCATTAAGAGTTTATACGGATCCCCGACCATTCGGGAATCATAACTTTCACGCTGACCATTATGCCTACTCTCCTTCCCTTTGCAGATTACTTTTCGCTTATTCATTGATCTTCTCTCCATTGTTAAAACCGCCGGTAACTGGAAAACTGGAATAACCTTTACAAAGTTCAGTCTGGCCATCCGCGTTTCCTTAGTTTCACAATATTACAAAGGTAATTCGTTCGTAATCGTTGTATGTAGGCTACGATTTGAAAAAACAATCGTCTCCCTTCTCCGCTATTTCAAATGCACCTTACTATGCCTACTGCTCACACACTGCAGACACCGACCTTATTGTCGTCGCAAGTCATCTATTTTTTGAATTTATAGAATCAAATCAAATCAATTTATTACTTTCCTCATAAACGTGTCTTTGCTAGTCGCTGCTTGTAATGTGCGCATTTATATTTGTCAATATCAGTTCTTTCATGATTGTAACTTAGTGATACAATTACTACATTTTTATGTTTTTTTTTTTTATATATTACAGTTTTTAATGGGTGAACCTTGTGGAAGCCTATATGGGAGTTTTTACGTATCGTCCGGGGGTAAATTTTTATGAAATGATTAAGTAATAATTTCCTCTCGAACATATTAGATTTACATTCGAGATGATTTAACTATATCGCGACGATCTGCTCAATATATTCTATTAAGCAAACTCCCCTTACCAGCCGTATCCGCAATTGTCTAAACATAGTCCGTTTCACATCTATAGTGCGAAAAATAATATAAAAATAATGCGGACATTTCAGAATGTTTGATAATACTCGCAGATGCCCTCTGGTACGTAAGAAACGGGGCACCACACCGTCATCTAGATGTACCACATGTGCAAGAAGTCATTAAAAAAAAAAAAGGCAAAGAAGCATGCTGATAGTTTGGATATAACAACTGGGCAGAAATTATCCCACCGGTTAATCTGGAGCACGTTCGCCGGCCGTAATGGCCAAAACCGCTAGATTTACTCTAGTTAATGGAACGTAGTGACGAAATGCTGTTACGTGAACAGTAATTAGCTACACCATCAATGGACGGGGCTATAAGTGATTAAGTTGTAATTATCTATGATAACATCTACTGATGACCTAGACAAGCTATGTAGACCATAGCGGGGAAAGAAAAAAAAACACTGTAAACCGGAACACATATTAAGGCTACTGCGGTTATAATAGATTTATGGAGTTGTAATGACGATGTGCAAAAGTGATTAACGCATGGATACCTCACATATGGAAATAGGGTCTCGAATCCAACAACTAAACTGCATGTTTAAAACCGGATGTACGCGGAAGGTTGTAGAACTGCTATCGTTGTTATATGCAAATAACGAAATTACGCTAATTGGCAACATATATAACAGCGCTTCATACTCTATATCGAGTGAGCTAATGAATATATATAATCGAATAGACGATAAAAGATAGTCAAAGTGATTCGGACAATGGTGACCGATAAACGAAAAAATATAAAATAAAACAGGATAGATCAAAGTTAGGGAAACGGTGGTTGCGAAAGGGGCGCGTCAGAATTGGATAAAAGAAACTGGGGAAAGGCTTCATACATGAGTGGATAGATATAGGCATATCGTTATATCATGCGAACGTCGTTTATGATTTCTGACCTTGTAAGTTAATACAGAGAGGGATACATACCTTCCTATTGCGCGTATTATTGACTAATTCACGCAATATTTCCTCTCCGTACTAAGATTAGCCATTATAACTCACCAACAACGTGTATAAAATAACACAGTGAATGAGTAATTTTGACTCGTTTCCGTACTTCTGGGTATTGAATTTTAATCATCGCGTAGTCGACATACCACACAGTTTTTCATGAAATGAACGAATAGATTTTACAGAAGACCGCATTTTAGAAAACATCAACTTCATCATACAGTATGGAACAAAACTTATAAACAAATAACATAGACACCATGAGTCATTTTAACTTATACCGTCTATAATCGCTTTTAAAAACTGTAATCGAACTTACAAATTTAATAAATGCCAATTTTAGATTCGGGTATTATCCAAACAGTTGTCAGATAGTCGAAATTATTAGTCTTCCTAAACCGGGAAAAGATGTCTAGCTTGTAATTCACATACTTCCTATTAGTATCTAGAGTAATCTTAGTAAAAAAGCGAATACCGTTTGGGACTTCGCGCAGATAACCAAAAAACCTGACAAACAGTTTGGTTTTCGTTCGGGTTATTCCACCACCTAACAAGTAACATAATAAACCTAATGGTACGGTCCTGGTAGATATAGCGAAAACAATGATCCAAAATGTTAATTCCCTCGTTATGTGATTAATATTATTTACAGATATTTAGCAGATTATTTTACATTACCATCAATGAGGTAAGGTCTACTACGAAAGCATGCTCATCGGGTGTTCCTCAAGGTAGTACTTTCGGTTTATTTCTGTTTACATTGTTTTTTTATCTGATTTTCTTAATTTGCCAGATGTTTCGACAGAGATCATCTGTACTTTTTATATATCTAAAACAATTGCTAATAATTTACAGGCAGGAATAAATCGAATCTTACGTTCGTATGATAAAATTGCGAGTTAATTTAAACTGCGATAAAACTGAGGCTGTATACCAGCTGGCATCCTATATTATCCGCTGATATTCGAGTTAATTCCACCGTAGTGAGCTAGTCAAAACATGTTCGTCATCGTGAGGTAATCTTGGATAACGGACTAAACTTTTTCGAACATTACGCTACCGTGAAAACTAACGAAAGCATACCGTCATATATCCGCTAATTAACAGAAAATCATTTCTTAATGTTAATAATAAATTAATTCCGTATAAAAAACTTATTCGTCCCGTAATCACGTGCTAAAGCGAAACATACTTGATGAATATCAATTTTTTACACTTATTGTTACTAACCACTTCAAAGCTATCGAACTGATTCTGAATAAATGAATCGATAACGTTGGTTTTATATATTTCGTTTTATGTTAATATTTCGTCAAATATCTCCCATTCTAGATATCCAATATCCGTTCTGTATGTTACCCCCTACATATAAGCTGTGTAAACATTTACATATATAATCGTATTGCCGTACGTATAGAATCGGAAGAATTAACGGTATAAAAATTAATGACGGACAAAGCTGTACGCTTGTTCCAATAGAAATCTGTATTATTAACACCTAGACAACTTGAACGATGGTTTTCCTATCAGTTACATTGACTAGTTGTTAAATTCTCACACACATATCAATATAAATATATACATATATATATATATATATATATATATATATATATATATATATATATATATATACACACTTCAGAATTTTTTTTTAAATTTTCTTTTCCTTTATATTGAAGTTTATACAGTCTATACCGAACTATTCAATTTATATGGGCTTTCTTCTATAAAGTATTTGATTCAGTCAAATGGGACAAATTATGGTATATATCTTACGAAACCATTATATGCTAATAGCTCGGCTGCTGTATATGTGAACAATGTAAAATCATCTAATTTGAAAAGCGTAGGGTAATGATGTACGTTATCGACATTACAGTTTCCTTATATATATATATCATATATATATATATATATATATATATATATATATATATATATATATATATATATATATATATATATATATTTATATATATATATATATATATATATATATATATATATATATATATATATATATATATATATATATACGGAGTATATTACGAGACAATTGCCGAATGATTGACATGATGGCATCCTAGTCTTTGGAAAAATAGTGAACAATTTAAAACACGCTGACGATATTGTCATCATATAAGCAGCTCCGAATAAAATATGATAAATTTCGTATAGAGACCTGAAGACCAGTGTAAATCCTACGGTTTACTAATTTAATTAATATAAGACGGAATTACGATAACAGATAAAATTTAATAAATCAATGGAAAATTATGCTTATACGAAGTTGTCGATGCTCTTGGTTCCATACTAACTAATAATGGAAATTGGATGCCGGACATAAAGCGTAGACTAGCATTTGCACGCAGTGCACTAGCTCGATTGACTAAGATCTGGAAGGATACAGCTATATCGTCGAGCACGAAGATAATGTTTTTTTAAATTGTCTAATTTTTCCAATCGCCACTTATACGTGTGAAAGCTGGTTCGATATGATTCGTCGACCGTATAGCTCGGGATAAGGACTCACTGCAGCTACTGATAATTACCGTGGATGGGAAGGCGGGAAGGCCTAGAAAGGGCTGAACAGATCAATTAAGACCACTCGACGGATTAAGCGTACCCGAGTCTTTGATGGCCGCTAGTGACAGATCAGCATGGTGGATGGCGACGGACAAGGCAGTTTCATAATATCAGTGTCACCTCGTGAGAGATAAAAGAAGAAGAAAGAGAATTATACGTTTGCTATCACTTGAAGCCCCTTTGAAAATTGTCGAAAATGACAACGTCTCCATATATGGTGGACGGCTCTGGGTAATACCATTTAGATGTCTCCATATGTGGTGGACGCCTGTCCCGATACAAAACTCATCGGTCACCAAATATGATATACGCTATTATTATAGTTTATTATTTTTCCGATAGATAAAGCCTGCTATTACTTATATTCAACTCAGGTCACGTTTTTATAATCTATTTCTCTGTTAGTGTGAGTATTCGTATATGATGTTAATTTAAGCTCACACACAGCGTTTCCATTTGTTTCTACATGTTGTTCGTTTTTTTAAAAGCAATATTACAAAATGATTTAAAATTGAATCGATGAATAATGCTTCTCTGAATCGAATTCGACATCACAAAGTCAATAAACAACGTGTGTTTTTATTCGTTGAGATATTTGCTTATCGGTCGCGTTTTGTTTTTACTTGTTATTGTTTCGTTTTTATTACTGTTAGTGTTTGTGTTTAGTTTTCATTACTTTACTGTGTATTTCGTAGTATTCGATTTAAAGTGTTTCTTAAATAACTTTATAATGTCAAGATTAAGCGAAAGTGATTCGTGTTCCACGTCTAGTAGCAGTGAAGAAGATTTGTCAGATACATGGGAAAATTTCTGTGCTTGTTCAGAATGTCCACAATACAAACGATACATGGCTTACATTGAACAAAATCCTGAACCATTGCAGGATGTTGGGAATGATGATACAGCAGATTTTTTTAACACACTGGTAAATGATGATGTATATAAACTGATCGTCGAAGAAACTAATCTATATGCCGCCCAAAAAGGAGCTCAATCCCGTTGGATCAACGTGACTGTCGAGGAAATAAAGATATTTTTAGGTATGGTATAGAAAACAATTTCCATCTAAAAATGAGACGGTACCAATGAAACAATAAGAATAAAATACATAATACAGGTACATTTTGTATTCACATTGTAATTCATATTTTTAGGTATCATAATATGGATGGGGTCGTTCAACGCTTAGAAGTTACTGGTCCAGCAGCATGCTGTATAAAAATAACGTGTATAAATTAATGTCCAGGAACCGGTTCGAAGACATTCTTCGTTTTCTGCATTTCTCAAACAACGAAGCTGCTACTGGAAATAAAACACATAAATTCAAAACCCTACATGATATTCTAGAAGCCAACTTTCAATCTGCTTACACTGTGGGCAAACACATCGTTATTGATGAAACAATGATACCTTTCAGAGGAAGAGTTTCATTTAGGCAATTCATAGCTACTAAAAGGCATAAATACGGATTTAAAATTTTTAAGCTATGTTCCTCTGAAGGGTATATGATAAAATTACTTATGTATGTCGGCAAAACTGACAGATTGCCAGGAGTTTGTCTTGCTCAGAACGTTGTTATGGAACTGATGAGTGAATATTTAGATGCAGGACGAGTTTTGTACACCGATAACTTTTATACGTCACTGCCACTTGCGTCTGCTCTTTTACGTAGATGTACCTACCTGGCATGAACTCTCCGGCGAAATCGGATTGGTATACCCTCTGATCTGTTACGTTCTCGTGTTCCCAAAGGATCAATGAATGTAATGCAGATAAAGAGGGCATAACATTATACAAATGGATGGACAAGCGTGAAGTTCTTTTCACCTCCACTTATCACGAAGTAGACATGGTAATAGTGGAAAACAAACGCGGATTTATTAAAGCTAAGCCTGTTGCAATACAGGAATATAATGAAAATAAGATGGGAATTGATCTCAGTGATCAGTTGGCATCATATGGAACCATACAGAGGAAAGATGTTAAATGGTACAGGAAGGTGGCAATGGAACTTCTTTTAAACATAAGCATGGTGAACGCTTACATTTTATTTAAAAAATACACCGGAAAAAATATTACAATGAACAAATTTAGGGAAGAAGTTTGCCTAAAATTTTTAACTAACGTTCCAATTGAGAAACCGATAAGACTAAAGCATAAATTAATGGGAACAGATCTAATGGTACGATTTACTATGGAAGATATAGAGACGAAGGAAAAACACGAAAAGAGGCTACAGCATTGGCTAAAAAAGTATTCACTCGATGTGAACAGTGCGATAACAAGGCCATGTGTTTGCCTTGTTTCAATAGTGTGCATAATTAATTGTACATAATTAAATGTAAAAATTAAACTAATTTAGGTATTATTTTGTTTGTATTTCTTTAATCTGTTTTTATTTTATTTTACTTATTATAAATACATATGTATTGTGAACTATATTTTTAGTTTCTGATCTTGTTTGTAGCATAGTGGCTCTATTTAGGTGTAATTAACGTAGAGGTTCGGTTTTTAAGAGATTTATTATGTAAATTACTAAATCATTTTAATTTATTTTTGTACCGTTTAGCACAATATACATGTTTTAATTTATAAATATTATTGATAAAAGCGGTATATTTCATCATCAATTAAAATATTTTCTCAATGCGGATTTAACAGCTATGTGTCTCCATATATGGTGGACACTGTTAAAGTGATTTTTTGAACGAAAGATAACTCTAAAAAAAAAAAAAAACCTCGCAGAAGGTGTTTAATAAACTGTATTATGAACTGGGAAAAATTTCACAAATTGTCATTTTCGTGATGTTTGACGAAATTATGCGTGTCACTTGGTAATGAGAGCCGTTCACCATATATGGAGACATGGGGCTTAAAGTGCTATTTGTTATATCGTAAACAGGAGAAATTATTTTTATAACATCTAAATTGTCGTACTAGAAATTTTATCAAATTCATTCCTGGTATTTTTTTTTCAAATCTGTCAAATATATTTTCATATGGAACGTCTTAACCGAAAGGATTAAGATACCGTGAAATCATCTGTAACTGCAATTTATATAACTTCGTTATAGAAAAGGAACAATATTCCGATATTACGGAACCCTTTTAAAATTAATTTATTTAGTAGGTATTTTGACAATATTCCCCCGTAGAAAATGTATGACACTATTTCATTCCAATAAGTTAAAAACTCGCAGACACAGTGATAAATATAATAATAATAATACTATAATAACGAATATTCGTGGAAATACTATTTACATTACGGCTAGTGGTAATATTTACTAAGAAAAACTAGATGAAAAAAATTATATAAAGAAAAAACTTAATATAAAATATATATATATATGTTTATATATAATTATTTATATATTTTTATATTGTTTAAATTACGAAGCAACATTTTTCAATTTCCTAGAATTTCCTTTACGTATAATGAAATTTTCTTTAATACTATCTTCCTCATTAATACCAATCCCCCTCTCCGGATAAATTAATTTCGAATAATTATTTTTAAAATTAATTTATATTAAAATTCTCACCGATGAGTTTCGTTGATTTGCGAACAGCAGTTAAAATGGTTTCTCGTATATTTCCTCGATAAATGTCGCAGCGAAATCGACGAGAATTCTAAGAATATCGTATAAAAATCGGCCAACTTGCTGAATTAATAAAATTTTAAAGTTTTATCGAAATTTTTTTTTGAAATCGAAAAAATCGTAAGACCGAAAGTCGAACAGCGTAGAACGTGACGCGAACTTTCGAGTGTCGGTTAAATACTAAACGACGTCGTCAGAGATTCATAAGGCGAGAAACCGTAACTTACTAACGCCGCGCTCAAACTGTACCGCAGCCGATCTCATATTATGTAGTACTTATATACTGCTGGAAGGAGTATATCATACGCGACACACACAAACGCCTGTCAGCTCCTGTTGATATATAGCAAATTTGAAAATTTATGTTTACTCCTATGCATAGATACAATATATATATGTACATATATAAATGAATTTATTAAAATTTTTTTAATGAAAAATCATAAAGCTTTTCAGATGTTGAAGCATTATCGAGCGAATTTAAAAAAAATAAAATATATAAACAATTTATAAAAATTAGCAAAGTGAAAAAATAGTATTTATAAAATAATTTGATTGTGAATTTAGTAAGCGGAATCGAGTTATTACTTTTTAAAAATCACTACATTCCACTCCCGAATTATTATATATATATATATATATATATATATATATATATATATATATATAAAATATAATATATACGTGTGTGATGTATTTTAAGTTAGGGTACAACCGAGTTTATTAAGAATATTGCACGGAGAAAAGTTAATAGAATTGAAAAAATTCAGAAGATACTTATTCCCCGAGACAGTCCTTGAAACAGAGTTTAAGAAAATTATACTCGAGATAGACGCTAAAATCTTTTGATATGTGTGTGTATTTATTCGTGAAAAATCATATATCATTAAAAGGAGCCTATTCACATTGATGATCGCATTTCTTTAAAGCGATAGAATTTCTTCTACCTCTTATAAGGCGATTAGCAATCCGGGGCCTAATATGTACGTTAATCATTATAAATAGAAATATTAGTTAAACATAATGGACGTTTACTATTAAAAACTATTAAGATTAGCTATTTAGTTGAACTTGATTAACAACGTAAAAAAACACCTTAAAATAACCCGATTATTTAAACTTCATTTGAAAACAAAAAAAAAAAGAATATAGGGTGACCCAAAGAAGACGCACAGTTTTGTTGTTTTTCGAATAACTCAAAAACTAATCGACCAAAATTGTTGACTTAAATTTTATTTAAGGAAAACCAGAGATTAGCATATAATCAACTATGAAACACCATATCGTTCAGATGATCGCCGTTTGCAACAGTATATTCGTTTCGTCTTTACAACATTTTCAAAGACTTTTAGGTCGATGAATTTTTGTAATTTCTTCAGAAATCCAAGTTTTCAGGTCTTCCACATCTCGTGGACGTGTTTCGTAAAGTCGGCGTTTAAGATATCCCCACGAAAAAAAAATCGCGTACCTTTGAATTGTTTTCGAAACTTTTTTTACACCGTCGTGATCAATTTAAGCCGAAAATAACGTTTCACACAAAAAAAACATTAAGATAATCTGATTCGTCGAACCTAATTAATCCTTAGTATTGTTACTGGGTTGTTGTAGCTTTACAAGACGGTATTTTTGTATGCAGTCGATTGTTAGAGTGAAATAAATTGTGTTTTGTTATGTATATATATATATAACCTTTTTTCGCGTCGATCAGCTTATATTCTTTTTTTACCAATATTTAACAATCTGAATTACCTCGTCCGGAAGGTAACAATGAGCTACTAGGCACTCTGAATTTCGTACTATGCCGCATTCACGTCTACCGTCGTTATGCGGTTTAATATATTGGCCGCGGCAATTTATTACCGAGAGGTAAGTGTTCACTTGGTTATTCCAAAAATTACGATCGATTCTTTCTATAATTCTGTCCCAGTAATTTCAGGCGTTTATGTTGAAGTAACTTGAATGTTTAAAGAAAATTTTCCTCCGCTTCAATCGATTTATTACCGCATCTTTCGCATACAATGGTTGTCATTTGTCTTGATTAATTTTTTCTTTCATAGGTGTCACTTCCAGCATTATATCCGGTGATTCTGTGCCGCATAATATTTCTATTTTTTTTCGATCGGTGTTGACTTTAAGCATCCTGTAATTATTCAATCGGTTCCATGTAATGCGACATCTATCCTTTGAACATGTACTGAATTCCGCCATACCGCGTTAGCATATTCATCTGCAGCGTAGGACAGAGCTAAACCTGATGCTGTTAATAGGTTTTGGTCTGCAGGTGTAATCAATAAGTTTTCTGAATAGATCATTCCTTGTGTCGACTTTTTTTTTGTATCTTCGCAATTTTCTTTATCCGTTAGAGCTCGATTTAATTTAGCACCTAAATACTTTGGGTTGTCGTAGAGTTCCTGGTATATCCCTTGACATCATTATACGTTTCCCATCCATATTTCTCAGGTGAAACTTCGTTGATTTGGTTTTATTAGGTTTCGTTTTGAGGTAATATATATATATATATATATATATATATATATATATATATATATATATATATATATATATATATATATATATTGAACATTCTACAAAAATATGATAACCTAAATAATGGATAAAAATAGTACATTTATCAACACAATAATCTAAATCAGTTTCATTCGCATAGGAAATAATCATTTCTTCTGAAAAATAATTTGACGCAATATAAAATTTTTTCTCTGACATCTTTAAACCATAAATAATATAGCGCAATAAAATAAGATAGCATATAATTCGTTATGAATAATAATAATTAGTTGTTCTAGATTTGATGGATGAAATATGTATAGTGTAGTGATTTGATGTAAAGAACATAAAAATAGAAACAAAAAATTAAATCTATAAAAGTTAATTTATATTAAACGCAATTCTCTTTTCGACCGTTACGTCATTATCGAGTATAAAACTTATATCTTAACAGCACCATTCTCAACAGGTTTGGTCAACGACATACGTAGACACACAACAATAAAGGTTACACACAAGTACCCACTTGTGTATAACCTTATTTATAAAATTGATTTCATCGTCGTAGTTAATCATTATGTTTAATAATTTATTTATCCGTTCATATTTTATTATTTCTTGTTATTATTACGTATGGTACGTAACGATAGAATTTGCTCGAATTTGAAGTAATTGAAATAATTGAAATGAGAATAGTCTATAAGGATCTAGTGTATTCGACGATGGTGTTATTGCATACATTTCATGTTGGGCAGATATTTTCTCCAAAAGTTTATAGGTGATTATATCACCAGTCCCCGGGTTAAGGTATGTCTTCTTCGACTAGACTCGTTTAATTGATGAAGTTTATCGCCATATGGAACGGCTAGCCATTCGTTGATTGCATATAGTATATTCAAAGTTTTTTATGACACTGTTACCAAAGGAGCTACAGCGGTCTACTTAGTTGCTCTGTCATCCGGAATATTTCAAGAGACATCATAGAACCTGAAATTTAAGGAAATAGCAGTGAACAGATTGGATAATTGCAGTCTGCTGCGACTGAGTCTGAACAAATTAATCTTTATTGGTTTTCAAGTCCGCGAAAAATTATGCCGACAGATATATTCCGTACCGTACTGATAATAGAATAAAGAAAATTTTAAGAAGCTAGTAGCGAATTAAAATCAAGTCATCGATCGATACCCAACTAACGAAGGAGTCAAAGATAAATACGTCCATGAAGGAAATTGTTGATTTATAGCACATCTCGCTTGTAAACGAAGAGATTAGAAAATTCGCTACAGCACACAAGAAGAGGCTACACCAACATGTCAATGTGGAAGCTACCAATTTATTAGATAATAGTCAAGACATCAGGCGTCTTAAAAGGCGCCACCCGTCAGACTTATTATGAAGTCATTAAATTCTATTACATAAATAGATTAATACAAACTAATTTTCGTAGTCATGGTCAATGGACTACTGACTTCAACCCATAAGCTGGCTAACAGGATGATCTTGTTAGTAAGCTACACTTTACTAAATTTGATACTTATTTAACTTCAATGAGTTAAGATCGTATCTTTATTAAAAAAAAAAAAAAATATGAGTACAGCTATTCTTAGAAACGAATTTTCATACAACTGTTTCATTGATTCCACTGTAGTAAGAGTTTTGATTACACCTCAGAATTACCTCTATTGAGTGTACTACACTTTTGTTATTACCTGGATACTGATAGTAGTCAGTAGTCGCTGGCAGTGCGATGAGGTTGTTTCATGAAGAGGAAGATTGGTTAAGGGGGCCACAGATTGAGTATAGAAGTTAAAATATGTTTCGAATATTTGAAGGCCATTCCGACGCATCTACATATAAGCTACCGATGAAAATAGTGCGAAATACACCTTTAGCTAGTCGATTAGCTTCATTATTGGTCATATTTGCTTCAGAAATTTGTAGATCGTTTTTAAAGAGCAATTAAAATTTTTTATCTATTTTCAAGTCTACTTTTGTAGAGTTATTACATTTCTGTAATTTGTTGCAACGTCATCTTCAAACAAGAGACACCGTAACAGATCAGAATAGTGAAGTTGAACTCATCAAGAATTCCTGTATCGAATAAATGAGGATATGTAAGTACTCGCTCGAAAAGAAATTTCCGACCATACAGCAGGTTCTGTCATTAACAACACATTGCCTGTAATATTCCATTTTCGGAGTTGTATTTAGCAATTTTCGACCGGTTATACCCCAAATGTATGAGTGCGATCTAAAAATATTGAAAGCGGATGATATACTTGTGCTGACGATTCGATTACTGTATTTTGTAGAGCGTACAGTTGATGCAACATTCGGTGTCTACTACAAAAGCTAGTATGTGATGTACGCAGAAAGTTTATTGATTATAATATCCGGGTCAAGTAACACGTCGAATTTTAACGAAGCTAAAAATAAAAGCCTACGAGACTAATATTTGTAGGATTACAACTAACTACAAAATCATTATGTATTCTACAAAGCCATTCCTAGTTAGGGGAATGCCATTACATATACACGTATATGTATATATATATATAATACTATCGATACTTGTATTTTAATGAGGTCGTCTGCAAAAAAAAAAAGTCAAATAAAGTGGAAAAACAAAATGCGTAGGTGTGAAATGAGTTTAATTCTCGCCTACTTTAAGTTTCAAGCTGGCCCATTATGTTTTAAAAACAGTTAACGGAAGATCATCAGCCGAAAGATCTAATGCTACAAATAGCAGACATAAAGTCTTATTAACACGAAATGAAAGTATCACTAGCAGATTGATAGAGTATTGTAACGAATTAGTAAAAATAAGGCCAACGAGGATAACTGAGAATACGATTAGTAAAATTACCGATTACCTTACTAAGACGGAAGTACAGATATCTTATTTGAAAGATATAATATATTATATTATATATATATACATTTTGTAATATCTATGAATCGATGTGATGTAGGTTTATGTGCTAATAATATCAAACTATAAATGATGAGTAAACTAGTCAAACTTATGTCCAAAAGGTGAAAGCAGAGGCGAAAAAGTAAAATCCTGTATATAGCAATACGTATTATATTCGTATATACACGTGTATGCATATGTAAATGTAACTTAGTAATGTACGTTGCAGTATTGCTGTGCACGATTTTCGAATAGTATAGACATTTGGATGTTGTTCAAAATTCACTGCTATACTACAATTCGTCAACTCTAGCACAGTTATACTTCGGCGATTAAATAAATTATTCGAGAAATTTATTTAGCAGCCGCGCGGCCTAACGCGGCAAAGAGAAATTCGAAAATTTTCAGACAATATTTTCGCAAAGAAAATGATGATAGGGTGAAACTGGAGGCCTCGGTTTTCCGATTTTTCCATTTTAATTAAAATTTATCGTCGACTTAAAGAAGCAATCCGCCAACAAAGGGAAAATTTCTGCAAGCGACGACTGCGATATTCTTCGCTATGTATAAGCGCTGCGAATAAAGGATGCAACACATAAACATGCGTACAATCGCATCGAGTGCGTATGTGTACTTATTTGTGCGTGTGTGTGTGTGTTATATAAAATTTTTTTAGTAGTTACGTCGGTGAAAATTCCTCTACGTAAGAGTTTTCGTCCACTGTAGTGTATTTCGCGAAACTTCGAAGAGGGCGTTAGTAGGTTAGTTTAATTAATAAAGTTCCGGAAAACGAACGACTATTGTCGGATTAAATCGTCATTAGCTAAACAGAAAAATATTTTGATTTGTTTGTGTAATTCTCGTTGAAACGAATAAAATTAAAATAAATACAATTATATTTATTTCATTAATGCAACTTATAAATACGTACCAAATAGGTAGAGAACTGGTTAGATATTTCTCAACTTGACGTCCGTTTACTAATCAGAATTAATCAAATTCTTAATTTGTTCATATCGAATTAGCCATTGACGGACTGTGCCGTGTTAATTGATCTCCAATCGTTCATCTTGCACTCTTTCTCTAAAATCATCCTTCGGCTGCGTAGTTTTGTCATATTTTCAGCCTATAAGATGTTAAACCAAATCGTTCATATAGTTAGTGCTATTCGTTACAACCCATCTTCTGGTGAAATATGTAATTGCTCGAAAACTTCTTCAAATTCTGCGACCGCGCACGATAATCTTATTATAATTAAACGATCATTCTCGAATTTTCCAAACTTCATTCTTTGTATATGTTCTGGTCAATATTTCGAATATTTCTAGACTGTTCTAATTGCTTCACCGATCCAAATATTTGACTAGACATTTTATTTTCAGCGATTTCAATCGGTTGATCTAGACAAGTCGGTGCTTCGTCTTAAATGATAGATACCGAAAGAAGGAATAGGATCTGATAAAATAAAAATACCAAAAAGACATCTGTGCCTCGGGGCGCAGTTAAGAAGTGAAACTTCAAGACGTTTTCCCAAAAAGACGCTTATTTAATAAATTAATGATTTCGTACAAATTTTACAAAGAAAAGGAATGCACTGTATGCTATACTTAATTTTACGCGGCGATGACTCAAATGTTAGCATTGCGCGCATGCGCAAGAGGAAAAACACGAGCATGCAAAAAATTTTTACGCGCGATATATGTTGCTAGAGTGCTCGACTGTCAACTCGACGGTCGGGGGTTCGAAGCCAACACGCGACATAGAAAGTTTTCATCATTATTTAATTCTTAATTATCACGAAGAAGGCAGATCACTCTGTATAACATTATATGGCTCATATGAGTCATATATAAATAATGTCTTGAATGCTAGCTCATTTTGTACGTAAAAATAAACGTACAATAGCTAGTCATGACGTTCGGCAACGGACAATACGACGATGATGATGATGATATATACTTATATATACACGCATGTCTGTCATGACATCTGTACGTATTTGTATATATAAACTGAATATACACGTATATGAGTTCAGCATGCGAGAAAGAGAGGTGAAACCCCGACTACAGTGTGACAATAGGCCTGCCTATGTGCCTATGATAAGAGTTTGGTTCGTTTCGTTTTACGAGTTAATTCCCCGTATATAACGCGCTAATAAAAGTTTCACTTTAAAACCAAATGTATCGCTTTGCGCTTCAAATCGGCAAATGAACACTACGTATAACGATGCCAGACCGATATGGGGAAATGTCAGAAATGAAACGATCTGTGAACTCAAAACTGGATATAACGATGTTTATCGCGTTTAGTTTGCTGGATTTATGTGAAAATTTCACAGTTTTTTCCCCCCTTATTTATCTTAATCTGGTAACACCGGTATGATATATTAAATACGTACGCTTTTAATGATGGACTCATTTACGTATTAAAAATTTCCTTCAAAGCACAACATTTTTTTCATCCTATTGCTATCCTTTCATTTACTTGCTTGGCTGTGTTGTCTTAGAATGAAATTAATTGTCTAACATATATTACTTCTTTAACCCATTTTAATTTTTTTGAGTTAATGGTCACATCTTACTTAACTTTTTTTTTTGTCATTTATATTCAGTCCTGCTTTCTTTGCAGTTTCTTCTAATTCGTTAAGCATCATCTGTAATTATTCAGCCGTGGAAGCTATAGACGATTATTATATATATATAATATATATATATATATAGATATAGATGGCCGACTGTAATAATACGCTATTCTAAGAAAATGTCCGGGCTATTGTAGCGAGTAAACATCCGAAATTTTGTCGACGAATACCCAAAATTTTACTTCGGGGAATTGAAAGTTGATCCGTTTTAGTGATTAAGCAACGTCGTAGGCAGTCGTATAATAATAATAATTATTATTATTATTACTATAATTATATTTATTAATATTACTATTAATATTATTTTTATTTATTATCATCGCTATCATTACTAGTACTGTTGTTATTATTTTTATGTTTCGCCATTACGATCGGCTAATGATATCCATTAATTTTAGTCCTATTTCTCGCGCGCTTAAGTCGCTCTTTAACAGACTGGTAAAACGGAAACACTAGTAAGAAATGACTAGTCCGGGAATTTAATGGGCTTTTAGCGTCGAGCTCGATTAACGAGACATCTTTTAATGGTCGTGGTTGCCGTTGAAACGAAATGTTACTTAAAATAATAAATTGTTTATATTTCCAAAAAAAACTCAAACGATCTTCTTCCGTTTTAGAAATAAATCCTTTTTCAACTTGTTGATCGAGGTTTTTTTTCAGCACCACGGTTGTCGCTCTAATTTATTTTTGTCGCCTAATTCTTATTTCGAAGTTACGTTTAAAAAATCGTCAAAATGAAACAAAGTACAATTGCGTTTCTCGACACTTTGCTCAGTCCCATTTAAACATACATACCTTTAAATATATCTAAAGTACCTCTGACCTAACGTCCCAATGTTCAACCGTAGCGAAAGTTCTTCTGCTAGTCAGGTATCAAGGTTGAAGCGGGTTCATCGTCATCATTTCTTCAGTCATAGGACCGGTTGTTCTTCACGATAATTATTTGCATTCGCTTTATTTCCGCATAATTTTTCACTCCACCGATCTCTATCAATGTTTACTACGAGTGTACTTCTGGTCTTTCTAAGAGTTCTTTTCCTGTAATTTTGGCTTCGAGTACACCACCATGCCGAAGTACATATCCAGTTTAGGCGCGTATTCTCTATTCCGTTCATAAGAATTATTTTTTCTTTAATTTGTTGGAGCACCTGTTCATTGGTTTTCTTCTCTGTCCGAGTTATTTTCCGTCTGGCCCGCAATTCGAACGCCTGTAGCTTATCTATATTTCTTTTATTTAATGCCGATGCTACTGCAACTATAAAGGATTATCATGCAAATTTTTAGTATTCGCACGAATTATCTCAACTAAAACAAATCATTTTAATTTAAAATATTATTAACATCGAAGTCATGTAACGGTTTAACGATATTAAGAAAAAATGTCATAAAACATGGAACAGAGAATTCAGACATACAAAAACTGCTCGACCAAAATTTTTGAATTAAAAATTGAAAAACGAGAGATTAGCATACAATCAACTGTGCAACACAATATCGTTCAGATGCAATACATTCATCCAGTCTTTTTACGACATTTTCGAGTATAGGTCGTTGAGTTTTTGAAACATCTTCAGAAATCCGAATTTTCAGCTCTTTCAGATCCCGTGAACGTGTTTCGTAAACGCGGCTCTTAAGGTATCCGAGCGAAGCGACAATATGCGGTTACCCAACGCTTCTTTCAGTAATACGAATATTTCTTTCGATTGTTGCGACAACGACGAAATGAGACAAACCAAAACGAGTTTATCATCTCGATATAGCGCATTTCGTTGACAGTAGTAAATGAACCAAACAAAAAAAAATGAAATAAAAAACAAAATGAAGAATTAAACTATTATCAATACTGAACAAAACGATCAGTGTAAGACTATCTCGTTATAGACAAACTACAATTCTGCGCTTATATCTGAAAAACAATAAACGAGAGACAAAGCCTTCTGTTCCTTGTATTCTCCTCCTCAATCGCAATTCCTTAACCCTCCGGTGGTCGCTGTAGCGGTGTAAACACCGCACTTTTTAGGTTTATTGATATTTCGCTATGTACAGTCGATCCATCTACATGACCGTCTAGGTATTCCTAGACCGATACTTTGTCTAGTAGATGGCGTTGACACGATGCTGATAAGTTGTGTTTTGTTTGAGTTAGTTGTGTAACGTATTGTTAATATTGGATAAAGCGGTATAAACACCGCATATGCGACCTGAAATGTAAGTATCTTTTTTCTTATCTACCAATATTTTTTTCCATTTATTATTTTGCTTAGCTTGGTGTAGTAAATCGTTGATGTTTAGGATTAATTTTTATTGGGTTTCATTCAACTATCAAAAAAAAAAATGACGATAGTCATAGACCAATATTTCCTCGACAAGCGTGCAGTGGTGCGCGTAAGTTGTTCTCATTCGTTTTCTGAAAGCCGATTACTGCTGTTGGAACAGTGTAAATCTAGAATGTGTAACCTCAAATATGTTAATACTTTTTTATTATTAGCTATGTTTGCAATGATATTAGACAAATCAGGGTGTACTAATAATCGTGTAAACATCGATAAATATAGAGTTAGATAGAGTATACTAATAGCGGTGTAAACACCGCTGATGCGATGGTCGGTGTGAGTCTTAAAAGCGCGACCACCGGAGGGTTAAATAAATCCTGTATAAAACAGTAATCCATCCTTGTTATGTTTGCTCCGACTGATGCTCGGTATCAAAAGTCACCGTTAGTAGTAAAAATAGATGCCTGACATATACTCAATGAATCATGTTCGAATTGACAGCGTGCAATATGAAATTATTTTCAAAAACTATCGATTGAGTTTTTCAAACATTATTTTTAATTTGTCGTTTACGATTTGATAAATTTGGCCGCTTAGTAAACATCTTGAAAATATCTTCATACACTTACCGATAATTATTAATATTTTTCAACGTATTAATTTTCTTAATTTTATTTTAAATATACGAATGTTTTTTTTTTTTTTTTTTAATTTTGACTATATTAATTCAGTTTCTGCAACAACAAGAAAAAAAAAAACTATTATCTACTCTTGAATAACAATCATTTTAAGTGATACCATTTTTGATCGTTACATTACCATTTATCAATAAAAAACATCTCGTTACTATTTGAGAGATAATATTGGAGGCTGCATGCGAGACGATCAGTCATTAATATACAGTGAAGTTAATCTTTACTTATATAAATAATGTTTTTGACATTAAAGATAAACCTAGAATTTGTGTGTAGAATATCAAGAACTGCATGTGATTACACGAACACTCGTGTAAAGTTACTATTTATTTCGGTCATATTGCATTTTTTATATATATATACATGTATATGTACATATATTTATCATGATATTTATAACGGGGGTATATTTTTCTCAGAGCGGCAAAGTTAAAAGTTAAAAACTTCAAATACGAGAAGGCAATTGTAACGAAGGTAGAAAGAGTTATTTTTAGGGATTTACAAAAATCGTTGCATCGCCCAATGCTGCAAAAACTTCTGAGTTTTTTTCATATTTTAAATTTACTTATAAATTCGGAAAAAAGACATGGTGATCCTGTGCAGGGTATTTTGACGATATTTTATGCTTTGGCAAAGCGAGAACAAGTAACATTTATACATTGAAATTATGTTTATCAACCTTCAAATATATGTACATATTTACATATATATATATATATATATATATATATATATATATGTTTGAAAACGGTTTCTCTACGTACTTGTGAGAGAAAATCTACCGAGCACGCACTCAACTTGCTGCTAGTCGGATGTTGCAGAACATTAAGTTCGTTTTACGGTATCGAAGTAGTAAAAAGGAAGATACAGATAGAAGCTATACCGGATAACATCTTTACTCGTAATATTATATAGAGCAATGAAACCGAAGGAAAATCCCCGACTCGAACAAAAATAAAAACCCTAAAACAACCGCAGGAAGTAACGCATACATTTCCAACCCCCCAAATAAAAAATCCGACGCATCCGTTTTTCAGTAGCGTTTTAAGGAGGAATTCCTTGATCGTCGCCGAAATAAATCCGGGCCTTTTCCACGCCGATACACTAATACTATTAGCGTTATTATTATTATTATTCCTCTTTTCATCGACGAGAATCCTCCAGACATGAGTAATCACTTAAAAGTTCGTATGGGTGTCGTGCTAGCCATACGTAGGGAAATAAAATAAAACATATATATATATATATATATATATATATATATATATATATATGTTTATATATATATGTATGTGTATATAAGGTTATACGAAGAAAATTACGAATTTTAGGTCATTCGAATTTGGAAAATAATTGGAAAATTGAAAAAAAAAGATTCGACTAGCAGCCAGTGTATCGTTCATTTTCTTTCGTATACCCGGTTCATCGTCAATGGTCGTCTGAATTAATTACGGTCAAGGTGTTTTCGCTCGCTTACGCTATTATATCTACTCATTTCTAAATGATGATCGATACGCAAGCATATATTGATACTGTTTCCTCTGCTGAGATTATAATTATTTCTTAAAAAGTCTAACCAATTTTTCTCGAAACGCCTGATACCGGAAATAATTGCCCCTTATAATTTTACATCCGACCCGTTGCTCGCAATGTCCTACTGAGCGTGTGCGTCCTACTCGTTTAATAGCAAAATGACATTGTGATTGAAACGATTGAATACTTAAGCGTAGTTTGATACCGTTTCCTTTACTGAGATTACGATTATTTCTTAGAAAGTCATAGCTGACATTCTTCGAAACGCCTGTCAACTCGAAGTAATTTTCTTCTATACTTTTACAGCTGGCCATTCTACCACCGAGTGTGGAATTTTTTGTTCGGCCACGTCCTCTCATTCGTAGATGACGTTTTTTCGCGCTGAAATATATTCGGCTTCTCCTCGTAAAATGCTAAAATTATCTTTTTTTTTATTCTTACAATATTTTCTTTTATTTTCTTTTAACGGACTTGCATTTTTTTTCACACTATAAAAAGTAATATTCACGGAAGAGGTGTCCACCGGATATGCACATTTTCGACACTTTCTCATTCGATGTTTCGGTAGATATTCCTCCGTGTGGTCGCATTTCTATCTCCTCTTCCGGTGTATTCTAATGCATTTTCACTAATCCTGCGGAGTAACAGAATTAGTTAAACATTGTGAGTTTAGGTGATTTATTATTTTTTTTTTTTAATTAGAAATTGATACAAAAAGAACGTGTTGGATATGATTATTATTACGCATATCCGCTTTATCTCATTAGTTTATCCAGCCGCGGAATACTGTTCGCCGGTGTTGATGAACAGTTTACGCGAAAAATGGACGTTCAGATTAACGAAGTAATGCGCATTATTTCGGCATACGCAGCATAACGACCCTGTGGCTTCCGATTTTTATAAAACATACAATCAACTTACATCGAAGGATTCGTTGAAAAAGACACCTCGGTAAAATTCCAAGAAAACGAAAATCTGCGCCTAGAATTAGATTAAAATCTAAGAAATACCCGTGGACAACATTGGATCACGATTTGCACTCGATCGGAAAGAACAATTGACCGAGGAATGGAAATCGGTATATAATTTTTCTTCACAAATGCGCCCTCGTCGAAAACCACAAAGCATCCTCTAAGAATAGAATTTCTACACTATAGAAACCGAACTTGTCATTCTAGATGCTGTCATCTCCTGCAGAAGTGGGTTATCACTGATTCGGCTAGTTGCTGTTGCGGACATTGTGGGCAAACGATGAAAAGCGTATCGTCGAAGAAGGCGTACTCAGAAAATGGGATTACGATTGAAGATTTAATCATCTGCGCGGCGAATGTTGAGACAGGCTTTCTCGTTTAGAGATCGAGCTATAAATCAACATCATACGATACGATGAAATTTAACACGAATTAACCTGTATCCGATATTTATTGTAGACTATAATAATATGAACAAATAAATATCGGAATAATATAAAAGTAAAAAAAAAAATATTATTATAATAATTGAAAACATTTCACGAAAAGATTTGTTTCATTTTAAAACGATGAACGGAAATTGTTTAATTAAAATTTCGTACGTAACGGTGGCCATTGTAGAAAAATAATTTTCAAATACTAAATCCACAAAATGCGTTTTGTCACGTCACAAAGAAATCCTACGATAGTTATGATAAAACAAAGATCAATCGAAAAATGAACCGAGGTCCTATAGACCCGTACAATTGTTGGTTACCATCTCAAAAATTATGCCGGAAATTATCGTTAAAACTATAAAAGAATATAGTGTAAAAAGTCGAGATCACCAATATAAATCACCATTCTACGCTTAAACGGTTATATCGGTCAGAATAGAAAGTAAGTTTGCGATTCTGACGTTAAATCATGATCAGTAAATATCGCCTAGGTATCAGAGAGGTAATTGAAGCGAGGAGACAATAAAACGCTGCTAGATTATCGATTAGATAATAACATTAGATGGAACAAGCAACTATGTTATCTCCTACCTTCTTCCGTCGTAATAAGTTAATTTAAGTATGGAGCTCCATGCCGTCGTGTTGTAAGCTCCATCATTATATTAATAATCCCATTTGGTTTTTTATAGAGGGAGGGGGTTTTTAGCGGTTAAAAATCCCACACACTGATTTTGGTCCCCCTAATAAAAACAAAAACTACAATATTTTTTATCATCGGTGTCTTTTGAAGATTTTCCCCCTCCGCTTTAAAAAAAAAATTACATTTGACCACGATAACTCTACTTGATAATTCTACAGAAGTATTCCATCTAAATAGACGAATGCTCTTATTAAACATACTTGTTTCGAGATTGGAAAGTGTACCACTTCACTTCATTATACTATTGTGCAACCATTTATTGATGATTACAAACTAATAAACATATAGCTACATTAGCTAATACTCCGAATTAGGCCTCAATAATTGATAATTCTAGAAAAGTACTACGTCTGGATGGACATTACCACTTCGTCTCATTATACTATTATTCCATTATCTGTCAATAACCTATAAGGGTTATCAATCTTCGTATCAAAGTATTGTTTTATTCGCGCTTGCTCATTTTTTTTCTTTTATTTACAGAATTTACGTCTAAGAGTAGGGTTATATGATTCGGTGTCTGCAAGAAATTTTAATAATATATCTATTTTTTGAAGGTCATAGTATTTCTCCTAGTGAACTGGTTGATATATCGTAAAGGTTTGGATGGTTTGCATATTTTGCACATTCCATTGGTAAGTGGTTTATTATTATTGGAGTATATTACATGTTGGGCATTTTAGAACGGGTGTATTGTTCAGTAGGTATTGTGATGTAAGTAGGGTGTGGCCTATTTGTAATCTGCTCATTTTGTTTAGCTACGTGTAATCACCTTTTTTTATTTATTTCTTAATATTTTCCAAACATTTATTATTATCACGGCTTTATCGTGATTTATTTGCATGTTTAATTTATTCAGTTCGGTGTTCAATATTATCAATCAGTTTGCTTCTTCAATTGCAATACCATCTAAGAATTGATAACAATATATGTTTTCCGCGTCAACAGTAAACGCTTTAATCTTAAAACCGTTACTACCTTTGGTATTGCCTCTTCCATGTATTAAACATTAATCATGTCGGGACGAACCACACCTGACGTCTTTTTGAATATTAATTTTAGATTTTCTGTCGTTTAAACGTTCTTTCCTGTCTGTTTTATAACTCGTGTTTTCTACCCTAATTTCCTTCATCGTTTTTAACTATTAGATTCAAATTTGCTGCGTCGAATACCGTTTCTTTATTAAAAAAAAAACAAAACAATAACTTTATAAGTATGCCTGCCAACTTGTAGTCTTTTCAATATTATCAATTTTAATCCTAGCATACGTCTAGTACAATCGTTCCTCCCTAAAGCCGAAATGATCTTTTCCCAGCGCAATATCAATATTTTCATATAGGCTTTTATGTACACTCTTCGGTAATATTCCATTAAAAGCGATGTATTTACGCATTCGCATTATTATCACTTGGGGTATATCGACCTGATAAAATAGGTGGGAATTCCCCTGTTCCGCGTACTTTACTATCGAATAACTCAGTTTCCTTACTTTTTTCCCTTTATTTTTGTTTCAATAATTATGTCGTAATTTTCCTCAGTTCCTAAATTTCATTTTTTTTTTAATTTTTCACTACTTCATCTCTTCTCGTGTTACTGTAGGACCGTTTCATCATTCTCAGTTTCTTAATTTTTCATTATTTTTTTCAAATTGTTCGTTTTATACATACACACACACACATATATATTCGAAATCTCTATTACCTGCTCATCTGGTTTCATTTAGTTTTTCTACACGTCCACGTCCCTCCGTTTTAATTAGTCTCCGCTTTTCCCGTTTGCGCTAACGTTTATACATTATACTTCGAATTATTTTTTTCTCGACATTCGTCTTATAAATATATTTTATTAAACAAGGATGCGTACTTTCACCTATATTGTTTAATTTATATGGAGAACATATAATGAGGAAAGTTTTAGAGGAATGGAATGAAGATGTTTCTATCGGAGGATTCAAAATTTTAAATTTACGGTTTGCTGACGATATAACATCGATAGCGCATAATATGGAAAAAATGCGACGATTATTGAAGAAATTAGAAGATATAAGTAAATGCTGAAAAACTAAGTTAACGGTGATTGATCGGAAGAATATAATAAAGGAAAAACCATAAATTCCTGGTTATGAAACTGTGGAAAAGTCCGTTTAGTTGGGATACTTGTTGGAAAAAAAGGAAAAGGTCTGATATCAAGAAAAGAATTCAACCAGTACGAAGAGCAATCATTAAACTAACCCGAATATAAAAAAACTTCTCTGTCATGTAAAATATAAAAGTTCACCTTATATGCACACTAATTTGATCAATATTTCCGTATGGTACAGAAACCTGGATGATCAGAAAGTCCGAACAAATCGAATAAATCTTTTCGAGATATGGTGTTGGAGGCGGATCCTTCGGGTTTCAAGCCTATTTTTAAAGAAATTGGTAAAACACGCCAGACGGAAGTTCTCGTACGTATTATGAAACTTTTTGGTCGCATCTTACGAAAGCACGATGAAATCGAAAGAGCAATAGTTATGGAAAGAATGAACGATGTGCGACCGAAAGACATAAATTAGATGGAACTGTTGCAGCTCGGATGACATTTTCAAGATGTCGAAGATCGTTAAAAATGGAGACAGAAAATAAGGAAGCTGCAACCTTGATCACTCCTACGTGGTGTAACGACTAAAAGAGAATTATAATATATATATATATATATACACACGATTTTTTTAACAAGGTTCACCATTCCGAACTATGTAGGTGGGGCAAATTTATCATAAAGGCGCTGTGTGCTTAATACTAGGTGTATGGTAAGTTGGTGAGTATATGAAATAAACAAAGAAATCGAACATAAAATGAAAAAGAAAAGAAGTGAATGTATGTGTGCAATGAGTGATTTAAGTATAAAATGGTAAAGGGATGAATAACGTAGTCCCTTTAGACGTCATGCATAGGTATAAAATGAGTTTGTAACCAATGATTATTTTAAAAAGAAAATAGAAACAAAAATATACTAATTTAGTTATATAAAAACAAACAAAAAACGTAGTATAATATCCTTTATTGAAATTAAACGAGGCGTACGACAGGGTTGTGTATTATCCGCATTGTTATTTAACTTATATGCCGATCAGATTGTCCGGCAAGCCATAATAAAGCAAACGTATGGAATTAAGATTAACGGGAAAATTATTAATAATATCCGATACGCGGATGATACGGTCATACTAGCAGACAGCCATCAAGGCCTACAGCGACTGCTACAAAAATTTGATGACGTTGGCAAAACCTATGGTCTAAATATAAATACACGGAAAACTAAGTGCATGTTGATTAGTAAACAACAAATTAATAGCGCTGTAATAACCGTTAATAATGAAATTATTGAAAAAGTGAATAGATTTAAATATCCGGTATGTCACTAATAGTCTCGATACGAATACCCAGGTTAAAGCACGGTGCAGTTACGCACGAGTAGCCTTCAATAATATGAAACAATTATTATGTGATCGATCGCTTAGTCTGAAGATAAGACAAAGTTCGATCTTACATCCAGCCAATTTTGTTATATGGTATTGAGGCTATGCCTCTAAATAAAAAACATTTTAACCGATACGAAGCTGTGGAAATGTGGATACATAGAAGGATGCTGAGGATACCTTGGACAGCAAAAATATCCAACAAAGATGTCTTAAAGAAGGCGAATACAGATCGACAATTACAGAATATTATTATAAAGAGAAATGTGTCATACTTTGGCCATATCATTAGAGGTGCAAAGTATGAAATTTTACAGATTATTACACAAGGACAGATAGAAGGAATAAGAAGTCCGGGAAGAAGGAGGACAGATTGGCTGAGAAATATCAAAAACTGGACCGGCCCATCTTCAATACAACAATTAATGGCAGATGCGAGACAACGTAAAATCTAGTTAGCACATTGGTGACCGCCTACGCTCTCTTGAGTATGGCACATAGAAGAAGAATATCCTTTATATACAAATACACAAAAATAATTTTTATATATATATATATATATATATATATATATTGTTTCATTTTTTTATCCATCAGCCACAACTGTTAAATCCACTTTGACCATCCATTGTTCGAATTACGGGGCCAGCACAACTCCATTTTGTTATAGCCATCTGCTCCACTGCATCACCCAACCGTTTTTGTTGACGTATAGCGCATTCTTTTTATGATCTGATAATGTTATATTCAGCGCCATTCTCTCATGTGCAGTCTGAGCTTTTCATATCCTTTTTAAATTTGTATTTGTATATGACCATGTTTCCAAAGCATATATTATATATAAGTTTAATTTTGTACAATGACCTAATATGCATCTCTTCAGCGAGTAAGTGTATTGTTCATTGTTTCGTTTATAAATACTTACGTTGACAGTTTATTTACGAATTGGGAAGTCGGTTGCATTTAAATGTGCGACCCGGTTGATCTAGTCTATCAATAAATATCCTGACTATAAAGCAGCCCGGCGACTATATATTTTGTGAGGTCGTTGTTTTCTTTAGCCTTCAAATAAACTATATATATATATATACATACCATTGAACGTAATTTTCAATTTCACATTATTTTTCGTTGATTAAAATCCAAATGCCCTTAATTTCGACGCGATTGAAGCGGAGTAAATAACTCCCAATTCGGGCTCATTTGAAATAAGACCGATTACAATGTAATTTTTTTCTCAAAGCTGGATTAGTCAGTCAGTTCTTTCGTTTTCTAGTTTTCACTTCTTCATACTCGTTTACGATTTCTGAGAAAAAGAAATAAGGAATACTTTCAGGAATGTGTAAGTTTTCATTTAACATAGACGGCGCGGTTACATTAGTCGTAGTAATCGCGGGAAGTCGATTTAGTCGGTGGTGATAGTGATGATGTAACATTAGCTGTTAAATGAAGACGAATAATAAGAAAACTTTGAAATTGCAACCGGAAAATTAAAGAGATAAAAGCGGGAAAATTGGTTTTTAACTTTTCTGTTGATGAAATTCGAGCGTCTACATTTCATAATAATAATAATAATGAAAATAATAACAATAATAATAATATTAATAATAACAATATTCATAATAATAATAATAATAATAATAATAATATTAATAATAATAATATTAATAATAATAATAAAGTGAAAATAATAACAACTCGGTACGTCGAACAAAGTAAACTTACTTGGACGCTGTTCGCGATAAGATTTTAACAAGTTCTTTCTTTAGATACATATACATATATAATATATATATATTTAAATTTCACAATTATTTTGAAGTTTTTATTTTTTTTTCATTAAATAAAAGTTTACTCGATAATATGCAATTCTTTTTTCCTTTCAACGTAGTCCTTAGTAATAAGGACGTACTACTTCCTAGAATTATCATAAGTTTCAATTGCAGTAAGTAGAAACACAAATAATTTATTTAACATTAGCGGAATTATGACCGACACGCTTGGTTGATTAGAAAAAAATTTGGATGTGTGTAACTTCGATAATTCGCTTTTACTTGACCGATTCCATAGGAACTGAATATAAAAGGAAAATATTCTCCTGATTAATTTTTTATTTTTTAATTTTTTTTTTCCATGTACCGACCAAGCACAATGTCTAAACTAAAATTATTATTCTTTTAGAACAACTTGTCCCAATGGAGTAGGTTGTTTTGCTGTCTTTAGGCACTATTTAATCTTAATCTCCACGGGCATCTCGGCACTGTTTTCTTTTCAATAGCTTATCTGGCTGAATGTCGACATCCGCGTTATAAGCGGATGTGAACTGTTACCAAATTTTCCATGCATTTTCTTATACTGATGTTTGTATATAGTCGCAACCGTCCGTATATCCAGATCGTTGTGTATGATACTGTTGCGAACATAATAAGGCGCATTTACGATTGCCCTCAGTGTCTTGGATTGAAATGGTTGTATCTTGCAGAGATGTGATTTAGCAGTTAATCCGTATAATTCAAGTCCATACAAAAAGGAGCAATGAGAGTGTTATGTAATAGTACTTTATTTGCAAGACTTAGCTTAGAGATTCGACCTAGAAGTGGGTACATTTGTCGCATCAACAATGCAAGTTTTTTCCTTGTATTAATAACGCGAGGATTCCATGTTAAATCCCGGTCTAAAATGAGCACTAAATATTTTACTTGGCGTACTTGTGGTATAGCGTGGCCATTATAATAGGTTGGTGAGCAATTTTGACATCGTTTTGTGATATGAAGCGATTTTTGATTGCTGATTTCGATTTTCCACTTTACCGGCCACAGCTGAATGCTATTAAGATGTGCTGTATAAATTTGGATGCTTCTCGAGGATCTTCGTTGTTTGCTAAAATTAAGAATCTAATAGAGTAATGGACCCAATACGCTTCCCTGAGGAACCGACGCTTTTACAATCCGTATGCTTGACGTCTTTTATTTGAAACCGTTCTGTTACTTAGATATGATTTAAGAAGGTGGTATAATTCTAGAGGTAATATTTCATAGAGCTTATATATTAATCCTTCGTGCCAGACTCGGTCAAACGCTTTGGCCACATCTAAGAAAACTGCCGAACAATATAAACCACGTTGTAGGACAGATTCAATAGTACCCACTATTCGATGACGCTGCTGAATCGCTAAGTCGCTATGCCGGAAACCGATGATTCAAATGATCTTCATTATTGATTGTATAAATAATCGGTTGTAATAGCCTTTCGAATATTTTTTCAAATGTGCCAAATCGGTCTATATGATACGGCGTCAGTAAGAGGTTTCCCGTGTTTGTGGATCATTTTAATTATAGATATTTTCCACCTTCAACATGGAAATGTATATATCTACAAAAGTAGAAGAAGCCCCTTCTTGGGAAGATGTTTGAGAATAAATATTGTGTGTTATGTCATCCTCTCCCGGTGCTTTGTTGCTTTTTAGTGTTTTAATAAACGACTGAAGCTTACTCGGTGTGATGTGAAATTTGTAATTTCGCATAAAATAGAAAAAATACCAACGGAGAGAGTCATACTAGCCTAGTCCGAGTTAACCGTTTCGAAATGGGGTGTTAGAGAAAACTCCTTTGCATACCATGGACTGCGAAACGAACAATTGCTTCCATAGTACAGGAGCTGAACGCAGCGGTTATGGCTATTATCGGAGTGATGAAACATTTTCGGCATAGTGTACGTAGTGAATTGAACTTAGAGCTGTTAATAGTACAGACAGAGATTCCAGGAAACAGACCGATGGATGGATCATCTGAGCGATGGACGGATATAATAAGAAATTGGAGCGGATTAGCACTACATCAATGTGTGCAACGGGCAGGCGACAGAGAAGCATGACGCAACTACGATGCAGGTATAAACTAAGCCAGTTGTAAACTGTAGTTCTAATGTAAACGAATAAATTAAGATACTTGTAAGTTCATTTTAATAAGAAAAGTGTGTATACACTCAGTTATTTTTAAGAGAGCAGGTTTTTCGTAAATTTTTCCTGCAATTTTACATATAAGCTACTTATTAAATTTACATATTTCAACTACTTTTTTTGATCGTTTATAATTAAAAATCATTACATTCCATGCCAGTTTATGTATATAAATAATATAATAAAATTATAGGAAATTACATTACCGAAAATTTCAACCACAATAAACTGTTTAAAATAATTTGTGACCGGTTCGTTTATATACATACGCATCTTTTTTTGTTTTTTGTTTACCTGCGTTACATCGTTCATTCGACGTAGAGCTCTTTTAGTATATACCGTCGGTGTCTACTATGTGTTACCGAATACTCCGAGCTCACGGGACGGGGATCGTTCGCATGTTGTCGTTAGTGTAACAGGTTTCGCGAATAAGTCATTGAAAAATAAGCGAACCGAACGACGAGTTGCGATGTATCTGGATGTAGTGGGAAAGAGTAGATAATGTTTTCCGTAAAAAAAGTTGATTAAACCCGTTAAAACTATCGTGTAAAAGCAAGTATGTCCGGTACATGAATCCCATTATAAATCCAAAAGCGTGCGTTCCATTTGTATCATGGAAATACGCGAGAACCCACCGTGATTAATAGTCCAAAGAAAACCGCATGAACGGAAATATATAATTATGCCACAAGCCAGTTGATAACCGGCACTATAGTTCCAGAACACTTACTCAGTCGGTCATAGAAGAAATCAGATATCCAAAATGGAGACTGTAACAGTGAACCACGATGCTCTTCTAGCTGAAGTTTACTTCATCTTATCGGGAATGTACAAACTGCTAAAGCAACTCATTTAGTCAGATTATCCGTATACACCACCACGATGAATGAGATAAATATCTCGATACGAAAATAGAAACGTCCGATATTTCTATAAATAATTCGTCTTCTTTTAGCGTATACTTCCGATTACCGGATCAAAGTTGCCCATATATTGGATATCGCGCTTTATTCTTTTTCGTACCGACTCGAAGTATTTTACGTATTGGTTCGTATCTTTTTCAATTTCTCATTACACGATCTAAATATTTAATATTTATTTTTTTTGGATTTGTCTCTTTTCAAAATATGATTTCAGTAATACTACATCGTCTCATTTCGCTTCTTTGTCTACGGATATAATAGGACGACATAATCTTTATTCAGTCGCGCATTCTGTTAAAATTTGCGATTCTATTCCGTACAATATTATAGAAAATATGTAAATAATCTCATTTTTGCGCGTAGATTTAGATTATTTCTCATTACATGACCTAAATATTTAATATTTTTTTATTGTTGGATTTGTTTCTATTAAAAATTTAATTTCAGTAATACTACTTCGTCTCATTTCGCTTCTTTGTCTACGGATATAATAGGACGACATAATCTTTATTCAGTCGCGCATTCTGTTAAAATCCGCGATTCTATTCCGTACAATAATATAGAAAATATGTAAATAATCACATTTTTGTGCGTAGTTTTAGATTTTTTATAATAATTAAGTTAATTTCCTATTTGTTATACGTGTATTTTTAAATCCGATTTTAATCGCCGGAAGATAGCGCTTGCTTTATTACTTAATTGTTTCAAAAGAAATCACTGCAGTCTGTATATATATATATATTATATATATGGATAAGATGTAAATGACGGTATAAAGGTGAGTTATGTATGTACGTGTACAAAAGTAAAGTGGTTAAAAACAGATTATTCCGCGCCACTAAAGAAAGTAATTTAATTCTTATCACGTAATAATCTGTTTCTCTTTGTTTACGCTTGCTGCTGGCCAATGCTGCCTTGCCGTTGTTCTATTGATGCCGAGAAAAATGGATGCTGGTAGCTGATTTCAGTGTCGCCGTTTTTAACGGCACGTTTCGTTACTGTTTACAACGGACCTAAGGTACGATCCGGATATTAACGTAAAAATGGAAACAACGCCCAGACATCGGTAACACTCTGCGCGTGTGATTAAACTAAATATAATACAAAAACTCCAAAAACGTTACCAGCATAATAATCGAAGAATTTCTACGAATTTTCTTTATTACGTACGAGATCGTTTTTCACGCGTTTCTTAACCCCTCCCTCCTTGCGACCCGTTTTTATTTTATTTTTATTTTTATTTTCGTTAATAGAAAATTTTTAACGAGAAAAGAAAAGTCGAAAAAGTTTAATTTTCTTTTTTTTTAGCGGTCCACAACGTTTCTAGTTTAACGTTTGGGTATAAATTTATCAATATTTCAACGTCGTTAATTCATTTATTATACCTAATATAAGGACGAATAATTTTCATCGGAGAATATTAATTCACAAGAATTCTTCGCATGCTTTCTAAAAGCTAACTGCTTAGTAGATCTTTAAGGCGCGTACCGCTTCCGTCATAAAATTAAGTATCGTAACTTGATCCGCTAACACGATCGGAGAAGAAGAACGTCTTTCGTCATACGGCGAAACATGGACAAAATAATCGACGAATTGGATAGATACTGATGACTGTTAAACAACGAGTTCGAACGGACAAAAAGAACTTACGAGCGACAGAGCAACTGAATTGTAGCTTGCAGATTATGCTCCAAATACGGAATTGGGAACTGGAGAAGCGTAGATAATAGTGCGCGCACAAGTGAATCGGAAGATGGAGGGGAAGCTTTAATGGACGGAAACGATTCCACAGAAGGACGAGAATCATTTTGATTTTCAATAAGTTGCTGCACCACAGGACACTGGTCTTGGTCTTGCATTAAGAGCTAGGTTTGAGAAATACTTATTATCCCACATGTTGAATTTATTACTTGCATTTCTATTACTTTTTTTAATTTTTGAAAACGTATATTTGTTTAAATTTCCAAATAGTACATGCACATTTATATAGTAACACAACCACGCCTTATAAAATTAACATTTCTCAATTGTTTCGTCGAGCATTTGTCGACAGATTTATTTATATATAATTTACATCATCTTAATATAATGATGTAATAATTGTCATAACTTAGATATATTGAATTACAGTCACCTTGTTCCCACTGACATTACATTCATTTCTACGTTTTTGCTCGCACTTTATATATATATATATATTTGCACTAGTATTCGTAGCAGCACTATCATAGCGTCGCTATGCTCAATTCTCCTCTCCCTGAATTTTGTTTTTACAATGCCCTTTTTCCAGTGTTCCTTTATTTTGAGTTATTATTTATTATTTTATTTACCACCGTTTGATCAACCAACTTCTAATTTTCTGTTTTTTTATTTTAATATTTGTCTCGTTTAATATGTCATCCGGGATTTCATTTAACATTCTTGTCATAATATATTTGTTTATACGTGCTCCATATTTTGTCTTCGGTATCGGTACTCTGTGTTTTAATTGTTCCTCAGTAAGTATTTTGTCTGTACGTTTTTCTCGTATTTTATATCACATTTTTCATTTATGATATAATTCCATATTTTCACTAACAAATATATAGACCATACTACTACTAACACCACTATTATTACTACTGCTACTACTACTACTATTATTATTATTACTATTATTACTGCGATTGTAACTATCATTACTATAGTGGCGACCGGAAGGTCCTTAAGTCATTGCTGCTTCTTATTCGTTTAAATGAACTAGATCTGGATCGTAATTGGGGAACGTTTTGGTTATTCGTAATTTTGAAAAAGAAAAGGCAGATATAGCTCCTTTATTAAGTAATTTTGCTCCAGAAAATGATATATTTCCATTGTCATAATTTTTTGAATTTTGATCTGTTCTCGATAAAATTGTCAGACACGATCAAAGGCTGAATGACTTACAGCTAGTGCAGAACAAAGCAGAGGGAGAGCTTTTACGATTTGCTCGACATTCTGAAAACTTGCGGTTTGTGGGACAAAAGGAGGTTGCAAAATTTGCTGATACGTCCAAATCTAAGACAATTGCTACACATTTTGGGTCTGCTGATACTCGACTCTGCTAGAATAGTAATCAAAGAACCGAACTGACAGACAATACGTCGCCACGAAGTTTAATTTAAATTAACGAAATCGGGGGAACGAACCATCGTGGTTCCTTTTATCGAGTCTACAAACATCTTCAAGTTTAGCGTTTGCTGCGCAGGAATCAGCAAGTTCCTCCATAGAGATTTGTCAGAACGTCTCTCACAATGCCAAAACGGTGAAAAACGTTTGCGGTATAAAACAACGGATAATGATCTCCTTATGAGTATTTTTTGATAGTAAAATATTTAAATATATGTACGTGTGCCTTTGTCTGAGTGTGTGGACAAAACTATGAAATAAATAATAAACAGCAATAAAATATGCAGTTGAACGAAATCAGATTTTGAGTTATATAGTACGACTCGATGTGAATTTACTATAATTAATGCTATCCATAGGAATGTCCACTATGCACAAAAGGAAAAGAAGGATCAGTTTGGTGGACCGAATGAAAAGGAAAGGTTTTTTTCTGTTTTTCCTTTTTTGTCTTTATTCAATAATTCTTGCAACAATCTTATCTAGGCGGATATATTCCAAATTTTTTTTCGTGTATATTGATAGATATTTCGTTTTAGTTTATCAAAAAATGTAACTGCCTAAAAGAAACATTATCGGAATAATAAATATGAATAAAAAAACGTACGCAGTTGGAAAGGATGTACAATAATAAACTATAGATAAGATTTATATGGAGGTTCATTTGATCATTAGTTTGTTCAGCGGTATTGCCAGTGACTTGTTATAATCTTTATTTTTCATAAATATCTCCGATTCTCATTTAATCACTGGTTTGGCCTTACCGATCAGTGTAATATCGGGTTAAGGGTACGTTTTACTTTCAGGAACCGGGTGAATTTTACAACCAGAATCTGGTGTCGATTGAAGGGTACCGTAAGTTTGAACTAATAACTACCGACACATCCGGTTAATATTTAACGACCTCTATTTTTATAGCGACAAGCCGTCACGATTATAAATCCAGCTTCTCCAATTAATTCATCGACCACTAATACCTACGTTAATTGAATTTCGCTATTTTCGTGTTCAACTGGAATTCCGTATATACGACTAGGATTTTTTATTTTTGGTACAGTATTATTTTTTTGGATCCTAAGCTTCACATTAAATATTTCTCGATATTTAATTAAACCGAGTAATGTTCGGCCGATTTGAATAATTTTTTTTCGAAAATTAATCTTCTCATCAATTCGTCTATTCGCAGTTTTTATCCATCCTAATAGAAATCGCGGACGTAGAAACTGAGATTATTCGTAATTCGAGAACTGGTCACTCGAACAATTCCAGTTTGTTCCTAAATTTATACGACGAGGTGTTTTGCTTTTTTCTTTCGATCGTAAATTTATCTCTACGACAATGAGAAGTAGCGACTTTTTTGAAAGTTTACGACTTTCAAAAAAAATGTTTCAAACATACATTTCGTTAAGTTCGACATTTCTACGAGAACTGTAAACGTAGAATGTAATAAAGTTCGTAATGGTCCGATTATTTATGATTCTGATTATTTCTCTTTCTACTTTTTCCATCGGTTACTAGTCGAAACCAACTAATCTTAAATTATATATATATATATATATATATATATATATATATATATATAGTTAATTCCCGTATGGACCACCGTAATTTCAGATATGTGTACAACTGTCAAAAGCAACAAATTGCGTAGGTCACGAAGTCTGTTCGACTTCGTCATTTATCGCGTGCGATATTTACGACTACTGGTATATCGTAAAATCTTTTTCTTTAAAAAAAAAATAAATGAAAACTACAACTCCTGGAATGATTTGAACAAGCAGTTAACGGCTAAGAAATATTTCCCCGAAATGGATCGTAGCGGAGAGTAGGCGATAGTTGACTACTGTTAAAGAAATGGCGAATAAAATAAAAGCGAGCGCTGTAAAACTAACGACGATTGCCGAGAAAAATTTCGAAAGCAGCTAAATTTACAGAGGAAAAAGTGGTTGAAAAAGATTAGAAAAAACGGAAGTGAACGAGGGTCAACGAGACACGAAATGGGACCGAGACGAATATATGTACTAAAGTAGAATAAAGTTAGTACACTTTAGTTGATTGTCCAGACCACCCCTCGTTTGATTGAAAAACGAAGATATACATAAAATATACTGCGTAGAGAAGAATGTGATAGGGGGGTTTTCTACGATACGCGTTTCCTTATCTGCGAAAGTGTGGAAATGTATCGGTTAGAATTGGAATAGAAGTTATAAAGTACGATTTTAAAAATCAAAGTCGATGAAATATTAGATAGCCGCCAACCGCTTCCTAATTTTCCGATAAGCGTTGTTTTTCGGTAATATACGAAAAAATATCGTTAAAAATTTTCATCGCCCATTCAATTTTATTTCTTGTTTTTTTTTTTTTCTATCCGTCTATTCGATGTTATTTTATAAGGATCCATCTGGAGTCAGCATATATAATTTAAAGTATGCTGGGTCAGAAATCAGAGGGTAATAAAATTATCATCCTGTGAAGTGTACGATGAAGATAATTAGTTAATTGAAGTCGACAGATATATGAAATCGCGTATTACAAAATTAGTGTAAATTTCATAGAAACGATATAGAATAAAACGTATTCTCTAAAATACAATAACGGCCGAGATAGATAAGTAGTTTCAAAAACTGACGTACGTGAGAACCCGAGAATAAATAAAATTACACGTATGAAATGCCGTATTAAACTGAAATTTGGCTGATAAAATTATGAAATAAATAGTAGTAACGATAAAAATAATCTGTAATTACCCCTTCACGAGATTCTTAACGTTAGATTGAGATATGTGAGTACTCAGTATTATTAATAATAGGATAATTGTAATAGTAACCGTAGTTGATAGTAGTGGAAGTGTAACACAATCATTGTAAAATACATATACAATTCGTGGCTTTATACGTAAATATATTGTCTACTCGATTTTTCTTCAATTAATTATGTGTTCGATTAAGTTATGTAATCTCCGATTACAACGGTGTTATTAATTTAATTTTAGCATTGACGCGATTTGGTTTGTATACAAACTCGGACGTATAAATTCTGTACTAGACTACAAGTCGCTAACGGTTATTTATTTCGGTCTACAGCTGGATGCTTTCTCCCGATTCCTCCATGCAATCCAGTTGTTCAGTCACTAGATGTCGTCTACCCAGCTAGGGCAAGATCTACCGATTACCCTTTTCTAGGGGTACTTTTCTAGCTATATATTATGTCCAGATCCATTTCGGTTGTCTTACTATTACAACATCTATTACTTTTGTCTCCGTTATGTTTCGTTTTGAATCAATTTACTTCGATGGCCAACATCAATCGTTCTAACGCACGCTGTGTCCCGATAAGTACGCGAGTATTTTCTACACAATACATCAGCATTGACAGAGCACGTTGGTTGTATACTTTCAAGGAAATAGGGATTTTATGAATGATACTGTCGAGTCTTCTAACTGGCAGTCTGCGAGAGCGATATTTGGCTTTTCTGTATTCTGGTCGCACTTGACCGAAATATATATGCTGACCTACTTCGTCTAACTGTCCATCTAATAATACACTAATTCGGTGTGGTCTGTTACTTCTCTAATCGCGGTTCTGTTAGTATTTATTATCAGACCTACCGCTCGAGCTCAAAAAGGTTAGTTAGCTAATAATATCCACGGTACATTAAATCGATAATCACGGCACATTAATACGTCTAATATGATCGTATTTTAGTCCTATATTACGCGACATCTGCTGTAATACGAACGCGTTATTTTTAAGAGCTAATCGAAAATAGTAATCGTAATAACGACGATAACGGATATCGGTGGAATACGCTAATGAGCTTCCATTTCGTTTTTTTTTTTTTATAATCTCCGCATTTTTTAAGTCGAGCGTACGAAAACCTCTTCGACTGAAAAGCTGGTTTAATATTTATTTCGGTCTCAGCTTTCGAAATGACAGAATAATAACCTGTAGGAGGAAATGTTGAATTCGGGTTTTGTAACCAACGACGCTTCGAGCAACAAACGTTTTCGCACCAAACGAACAAAAGCGAGGCTGTGTACGCGGAACTTGTTGTCAGAACTGTCATCTAAATAAACAGGCCGATCCCTACCGAATAAGACGGCCGGTTGACGCGCGTTTATTCCGTCGAGATTTTCCGCGAAGAGTATAATTAGGAGTTAAATCGGACGTTTTGAAAACTGACTTCGGATTTAAATTGAACGGAGAATATTTCCTGTCTCTAAGTTGACGCGAACGTACCGAAATATCGTACCCTGGAAGAACTTTTAACACCGAACGAGTTCACAGGCAACCACACGCTTATGTATCGAACTAACTTATATATAAAAAAATAAAACAATAATTTCGTTTAAATTTTCGGGTGGTTACGTCATTTTCGAGTTAAATCAAAATAAATATGTAACGACGATAAGTAGTACATGAAAAATATATACTTTTTTTTTTCTCCATTTTTTTTTTATTACGGTCTGGCTGTACTTAAACTTAAAAAACAACTACCATCCGGCGCATCTAATTCAGGACCGAGATGGTTGTCGACATGTACTATTAATCTACACTATATAATAAAGACTAAGCATATTCGTAACATGGTCTTTAAAACTAGTTCATCATCACGTGTTATTAATGAACTACTTTTATTTCTTAATTTTATTACGTCTCAATTTTGTTATTTCTAATTTTTCTAATAATGTAACGTTTCTAGTTTTGACTTCTGTATGTAAATTACGAAAATGTCACGGAAAGCTGATATGCATCGGTGGTATAAGATATCTACATAGCAAAGGTGTCCAAGGATAAAGCCAGAACAGCTATGTTGATGCTTCGGTCGGAGATGGCGTAAAAAGAAGATGTAAATTACCGCCGTTTTGATTATTCATTTCACGTTTACATTTTTAATAATATATAATAATTTATTATCATTGTTTTTATATGAATATATAAATGTTATCAATTTCTCGTGTATATACTTTTGACGAGTAATGCAATTTAAATTATAAATACCTGAATTTTTTAATATATTTCTATCTACAAAAAACAGTTAAGTACTTATTTTCATATTTATTGAATGTTGCGTCTTTTCATTGATTTTATTTTTTATTATCGACTTTCGTTAATTGTATAGTTACGAGCTCTATTACTATCTAACGTTACATTATAAATATAAATAATTCATTTAGTTATAATTCTACGCTTATATAGGACATCTGCAGTTTGTATTCCACGAGTAAAATATTTTACAGTCATTTCGATATTTTCGTCACTCTTCGATGGAACTTTTAAAGATTCTAAATATTCAACATCCCAGTCTGTTTTCGAATTACGAAGAGATATCGACTTGCCTTCATAACTGACAGTATCACTTAGGGTTAAAATAACTGACGAATGATCAGAAGAAACGTCAGAAGAAAGATCAAAGCAGGGACGATTAATATCGGTATGTTGTGTCTTTTCCGATATATAATTACAGTAGGTCGGGTAATTTATGAGGGTCAGTTTGTCAAGAAGTTTGTTGACCTGACGAAATGAAGCTTACATTTTTATTATTCGAAATATTTTTTAGCGTTCGTCCTCGTTTGTTTATAAATCTTGATCTGTACGCTGTATGTTTATCTAATTTCCACCCGCTATAAACCTGTTGCCTAATAATAAATCTATATAGTTGAATATACCAAATTTGTTAATTTATGACGTGGTGGACACTAAACGCTCGATAATACTGACTGATCGTTAACTGTTTGGGGCCTTGTAGATAGTTCTTTCTATAATGTTTAAGATTTATATTTGACGACCGAAGCATTACTCTGATGGATGCGTAGAATAATCGGTTAAATAGTTGTTAATTTGAAAGTAACATTTTATAGTTTCATTTTGAATAAAAAAAAAAGAATTAGTACATGTGGCACGCGAAAATAACTTGTCCTATTTGTCAAATAATCGCGTGTCGGGATAATTAAAACTAAAACACGGTTATAAGATTTTAACTAGCGACTATTAAGGAGAGTTGTGCGACTCCACGGACACGACAATACTTTCATTACAACTACAATTAGTAATAATCATCATCAATCAATCAATCAATCAATCAATCAATCAATCAATCAATATATTTCAGGAAAATAAAGTTACAAAAGTAAACGATAGATATAGATAATACTCGCAAATGCGCATCGTATGCGCAAGTAACGAGAGCCAGATGTAAATTCAAATTAGTCATTATAACGCAAGAGTAAGCGACAACATATTTGAAATGTAAAGTATAAAACATAGCCTTTTCTTAATATAGGAACATGAACAACGATAAGTCTATATATAATATACACAGGTATATAAAGTAATATATAAAATCAGTGCCAGCTTATAATAGAAACATGAATGTATTAAATATGCCGTGTGAAATTTAAAATTAAAAACTCGTATAACAACGTGAACAGTGATATATATCTATATATATAATATAAACAGGTGTACAAATTAATACATGAAACCAGTGTGGCAGCTTATAAGAAAAGTGTGAATGTACTGATTTTATATTGAATATGACGTGTGAAATTAAACATTTATAATGAAAAAATTCCTATAAAAACGTAAACAATTATAGAGACCTATATATAATATATACAGGTGTATAAATTAATACATAAAGTGTATCAGCTTATAGTAGAAACGTCAGTGTACTAATTTTTATATTAAGTATATCGTGCGAAATGAAAGTAATTGTAAATAACAATGAAAATAAAATATTTCCTATTACTACAATCAGATATAAGCGAATGAAACTTAGGCGACAATAAACATATAAAATTAGGTAACTTATAAATTATGATAATAGGAGGAGCTGTTCGACAGCGAGGAAGATCTACCCCTTTCCCTCTGATATTTCTAGTCGTTCTAAACTGAAGAATTTAAATATATCAATTTTTACAGTGCCCAGTTGCTATCCGGGCCATGATAAATTTAGTTCCTATTTCCGTAGGTTCCATCTTGCTGATGGTCCAGCTTGCACCTTGTGCAATGATGATGTAGATGACATAAATCATCTTTTATATTGCTGCCCTAATTTTGAGAATCTTCGTTGTATGTTTCATATTACTAATGATTCTTCGTCATTACTTGGTAAGAATAACTCTAAAAAAAACTATTATCATATTATATGGAGTCTGCAATGCGTAGGAAATTCCAGTGTTGTAGCAATTAGCTTTTATGTATGTATATGTATACATGTATATACGCGTGTATATATGTGTATATATATATTTAATATAGCATTAAATCGACCGTTATACCTTACCACGTCTGTTTTGACCTGTAGGTGGTTTTCACTTCCTGCACTGGTGTCCCTTTTTTTTCTGTTTGTTCGTTATATACAACTATTATATATATTATAGAATTTTATAATGTAGGTTAAGGATATTTTCTAAATTTGTATTCAGTTTTTTGTACATATTCTATATTAAACGTAATAGGTTTTGCAAGAATGTTTACACTGTTCTCTATGTTCAATAAAAGGTCCAAACTAAATTATTCGAAATAAATTAATTATTTATAAGTCAATTATTGAACCACTACTATACGGTTGTCCTGTATGGAACTGCGTGCCTATTAAATTTGCCCAAGTACACAAAGATACAATTAATGCGTGAAATGTTGAACTTGGACTTCATAGTGAACATACTCGCGAGTAAATTTTTTCTTAAATGTGAAAGTGTCTCTCCCTGTCAAAGCAATATCGAACTATAATTACGGATCATTAGCTCTAATATATAAAAAATATAAACACAAGCGTCTGAAACATAACTTTCTGTCATAAAAGTGTCAACAATAATATTTTGTTAAAATAAGTATAAAATAATTTTATATCGATATTGATAACTGAATGTGTGTTTCCTCTCCTTTCTTCTTTTTCTGTAGTTGAGTTTTTTCTTTGTTTTTCCTAGCATAAATTAATGTTTAATCTATGCATAAATGAAAATATATCTTATTATTATTGTATTTATAAGAACATTACATCGGACAAGGCCTACGAGTCGGTACCAATAGAACTACTACAGACATCTAAATTTGTATTTACACGCATACTTTTCAGCCGCACAACACTTACACACAGTTATTTATTAAGTATTCTAATTTCCTGCACCTTTATACTCACGAATGTTTCAAATACATTTACCCCACTGCGTAATTGCGGAATGAGGAAACATTAAAAAAAACAAACAATCAAAAGTAAGGAAACGGATAGTGCAAGAAAAGAAAATAAGTGGTCGTTTTATATTACAAATGAGAAAAATTTTGTAGGCTGATGGGACCATCAATAATAATAATAATAATAATAATTAATAAAAATAATAATAATAATTAATAAAAATAATAATAATAATAATTTCGACCGTTGAATAGACGTTTGAAAGAATTGGAACGCCGATCGACCGTACTTCCAATTACCGTGGGACTACACGTTTTACTTATTATCGTACAAATTACGGATAGGCTAATGATTTCGGTAAATTTCTCGTCATACCCTCTAAATTCTGCGTTGCGATATACGGACTCTAGAGTTTAATTTCGAATATTCGTCATATTCATTCTCATCTCTCGCCCGATCTTAATAAACTAGCTGTTCCTCCAACGATCATCCACGTTGTCCGTTTATAACGGGGGTGGTGAAGAAAGTGAGTAGAAGTACCGACGAATGGAGGCGCACATTACAACGGTACTTGGCCGATGGCCACATTTTTTCTTTTTACGGATTTAATGGCTTGTAGCCAAACACGTATTAACGTCTGGAATTCGGTTTCTCGCGTTACTGCCATCTTCTTTTCCATTATGTATATATATATATATGTATATATATGTATATATATGTATATATATGTATATATTGGGTGTCATATGGATAGAACGACACTTCCGGCCCCTCCTCCATAAGTACAACGTCCGATTTCCCTTTTTACATCCTCAATTTCGTATTTCATTTAGATCCCGTTTATCGGCATAACAGCCGGATTTTTCGTTATCCCCTATTTTGTAAATAAAACAAATACTTGTAACCGTTAGCTTTACACACGTACGTATGTTATATACTAGAACTTGTTATATAGTAATGCGTGTGTTCTCTGGTGAAATTCCTCAAAGTAATAGTGTAATAGTGTGATGTACATGTACATAAACATTTGATATATATATACATCGACAGTCAAATGCGATGATTTATATGTACTTTTTTTGCTGCTAAGGTTCTTTTTTTTTCTATTTACAGAAGCACCGCGGAAACCGTTGTTGAATGGAAATTAATCCGGATAACAGGATGTATGACGTACTAGTTTTGACGAAAACGCCGTAGGAAACTTGGCCTAAATTTATGCGGATGAGATAAGGAAAAAATGAATTTCCGTTTTTATCAATTTTCAGAAAAGTTTTCACACGCCTTTATCTCTACGCATTCGTTTAGGTCGTGATTTGTCGTCTGAGTATACGAAACAGTAACCCACCTTCCCCTAGGTTATTTAACATTTGCCTATAGAACACGTAAAGAACTTATGTGCGTGGATGTGTAACTACATGTGTTTATGTGTTTGTCATCATGCGATCTACGAATTTCTTCGAAAACCATAAGGCATAGAACATAAATGAAGCACATTGCGAAGAATGAGCTGGTCACATGATTCGTCGGGATGGTTCGTTCGCACATGTAACCAATTTGTATTTCAGATTACAATAAAAGAAATGCAAACTAGACAACCGTCAAGGTGGGCAGATGATTAAATCGTGCCAATTGTACGGTGTTCGTAACAATGTCTGACCATTATTATTATTTATAGGTGTCCGGTATGCATGCTTATATGTTACGTAATATTGTTGCTATATTTATGGGTGAGAGGCCATTATAGCCGATATTAGACGAAATAGAGACTATTTATTTATATATATTAATTTATACGTTTGTGTAAATTTCTACATGATATCGCATAAACAAATTTTACAAGATTAGCATTTAATGTAGTATTCGAAATTGAAAATAATTAGGTGATTAATTATCTTTATACAAATGAATATTATTTATGTTTTTTAACGCATAGCTGTGCCCAATTTTACAAATACACCGAACGGTTTGGGAGACCTGATGATGATATTTCTCCACACACACACACACACACATATATATATATATATATATATATATGCATACATTGCGTTCCAAGGAAAACAGCATATTGAGACAAAAGTCAATACCGTTGAAGCTCCGGAAAAGAATATTGAAAGCATACGTATCCCTTTATGTTGCCGAAACCTGGAAATTAAATAAAGTGAATACAAATAAGTTATAAGCGTTCGATATGTAGATTTGGAGGAAAATGGAAAGGACAAGTTGAGCTGGAAAAATCTAAATTGAACAGCTATTACGACAAATTGAAGATAAAAAGTCGTTATTATATCGAACGAAGAAAACACGATTATCTTGGATTAATCGTGCGCTTGGATATAGGGGATCGCTTCGAAATATTCTCGAAGGTAAAATCCGAGGACAAAAAAAAGAACCCGCAAAAGACTGAGAAATATATTCATAACAAGCCTGTTAAAAGGCACCGGGTTAAAGAACTGGGCCTAAGGTTAAAGAGCTGCGGAAAGTCAGGAAAGATGGAAGCTCACTATCATGACAATGAACCAACCCTAGAACAGTACTAATGGTTCTAGGGTTGGTTCATTGTCATGATAGTGAGCTTCCATCTTTCCTGACTTTCCGCAGCTCTTTATCTAATATTACGATTCATTTCAGTTGTTCCGTGTAATTGATCGCCATTTATCCCTGTTCTGGTTGCATCCGACTATGTGCTGTTGTCAACTGGCGCCAGTGATCACTTTTACATTATCCACATATCTTGTTGGTGGTCTTCTTATTCGCCTGCGACCTTCAATCGTACCTAATACTATCAACTTTGATAAATTGTTCCGTCGCATGATATGGCCGAAGAAAGTTAATATACACGCTTTCTAACGATAGCGTTACATCAACTTCTACTAGTTTTTAAAAGAAACGTTTATAGGAGGGGTTTAATATTATCCGACATCGGGCTCAAATAGTGTGGCTCAGAAGTTTAATAAACCAGGACATTCGGATGATCGATGCGTGCTAAATAAATATATTAATATTAAACCTTCGCGGAGTGAATGATTAAATTATATCCGAGCATTTGTCCGATGAAAAAATTAAGCCGAGAGTGTTTGAAACGGAAGAAAATAAATTAAAGTCGTTACTTAACGAATTTGGAATGTGCACAAAGTCCAAACGTTTATTCATATGTGGGAAACGACCGATGAAGACTAAATTATTTATATATGTGTCATATTAGCTGGGAAGTATAATTTAGAGTAGTTACTCTGATATTTTAACATTTCGGTTGGATATCTGTTTTAAGCACCGTAATAATCACTTTTTACAAACGTGTATTAGAACGATTTACAAGAACTCGGCGACATAACACGATACGACGATGGTAATCTAGAAGAAATTGACATTTTCTAAACAGGAGAGACGATCAAAAATTACGACCACGAGGAAAGAGTGGATGAGGAACGGACATATAGCAAGTTGGACAGGATACGCGAAGCGAAAGATAGGTCGTTGGGTAATATAGTACTTCGTTACAGGCCGATAGTGATGAATTCCTTTTAGAGTAGACAGATAACTCGAAGAAACCGATCGTATTACACAGAGGATAACACATTATTCATAGTGTAGGAAAACGTGAACAAAAGTTCAAGATATATGAGAAAGAATTATTTTGGGTTGTCGTCGTACCAATCAATATTATTATATAATAAAATTTCGTCATATTTCATCCGTAAATGATTTAGCTCGCTTTGAACTATAGCTATTCGTCGACGTAACAAATTTTTTTCTAAGCAAGTGTCTTTTCGCAGAATTTAGTATGAAGTAGAGTGGAAGTGATGAACAAGAGGATTTTGCTAGGAGTGTCAGTAAATTCAACGAAATGTTGCAGCCCATTTTTTAATAAAGAAAGGTTTATTATTATGATTATTACTATTATTATTATTATTATTATTGTTATCATAACTGTACATTGGTAGGCTGATAACGACAAAAGAATACAAAGATAGAAAGCGGCTAGAAAACCGGGAAAAATGAAACTTTATGAAAAAAACGAAAAAAAAAATAACAAAAAAAAAATCCGGAAATAATCTTAAAAGCTCAAACGGGACATCAAGCGCAACATACATTTTACGTCATATTTTTTTCTCTATACCCGTACTTCCACTAGAGGAAATCTCTGCATCATGTCTATCCTATATATATATATATATATATATATATGGCATTTTTCCATCATCAGAACACACATTTAAATACACATAAACGTACGAACAAGACAAATCAAGTTCACACTCAGATATTCCATCGGGATTTTTTCATAGATATATAGGTACACACGCATACGTACTATAAGACCTACCCGGATATACCTACTTGACCGACTTTTTCGAAATTAACCCTCACCTCGTGAAACATTGTGTTCAACTCTCTCTATTATCGGCATGAAGTATTTGTTTTTAAATATTGTTCCGCTACCGCACTTCATAATAAAGCTGTTGTAAAAAATTTCGTTCGACCTACGCAACTTTTAGGCCGTCCAGATCGTGTAACGGATGAAAAATTTAAAAGCCCGGAAAAACCTTTTTTCATAGTCGAAGCTCGATTTTTTTTTTCGGCATTATTATTTTAAATATTTTTTTCAAATACTTACAAATTTTTAAAACTATTTAATATTTAGAAAATTACTCGTCCACGTTATATATATATATATATAAACCGTAACAGTCGTCAATTTTTTTTTCACACAAAATTGATTAGTGAAATATAACTGGAGCCGAAGAGAACGTAATATATAATATAACGTTTAACGCGTTAAAAAAAAAATAAATAATAAAAAGTAGTTAAAATTACTAAATCGACTATTTTCTCATTTTCTCATTTATCCTTGAAATTAATAAATTATTTTTATCCGTTTCTTTTATTTTCCAGTAGAGTTCATTCGTAATAATCTTTTTTATGTAAAGTTTTATAATGTCGGTCAATATTATCGATTTTGTGATTTAACATTTTTAAAAATGGTTTTTCATCAATGAACGTGTATAAATTTAAATGTTCTTTAAATCTTATTGAGAATTGTTACTTCTACGATCACGATTTAATACTCCTGAAAACTGTTCAGTATAGCTGTTTTATTTTTTTCATTAGTAATTGATCGCTGTTAGTATGCTTCGATTTTCCGATGATATATTAGCTGAATCGGAAAAAAGAACCGAATAAAAGTGTAAATGTAATGAAAAACATGCTGCGGGAATATAATATTAAAATTAACAAAATAAAGAACAAAATATTGGTGCGCAATAAATATAATAATATAAGGAATCAATTTAATATCGATATTATGGGAGAAAAAGTAGAACGAATAAACGAATTTTGTTACTTGGGAAGCGTAATAACCAAAGATAGTAGCAGTAAAACGGATATAAAAAAACAGAATTACCTAAGCTAAAGCGGCGTTTTATAATAAGAGAAACTTATTGACATCGAGAAACATAGATCTAGCCGTTAGAAAAAGACTGCTGCAAGTATATGTATTCAGCATCGCTCTATATGGATGCGAAACTTGCATAATGACGAAAGACGAGGAGCGAAGACTGATGACATTAGAATTCTGGTGTTACACTAAAATGGACAGACAAGGTAACTAACCAGGAAGTATTGAGAAGAATTAATGAAAAACCGACGTTGTTAAAAATAATAGTAAAAAGAAGAATCCAAATGATATGCGATACGAAGGTCTAATCTAATAGAAGGGATGCATGCGGGAAAGAAATTGGAAGGTTGCGAACAGATTACATTTCACAGATACTCGAAGATGCGACGGCGTCATCGTATGAAAAACTAAAACTGTCATGATTATGAAAACTATAAAACATGAAAATTCGGAAATACATCCTATTTTAGCCGGTTCAATGTTCTTTGTTAGGTCTCACATTATACTTGTTGTATAAAACCGACTTTCCGGCCACTAATGGTGTACCGGCCGAATACGTTCGCTGACGACACGGCACTTCTGTCATCATATGTAGATCCCAAAAAAGCAACAAAAAATCTACATCAAGCTATTGAAAAATCAGAAGTATGGTTTAACAAATGGAATATCAGAATCGATGAAAATAAATCGTTAAATATCAATTTTACAAACAGAAAAGTAGCACCTCTACCTGTTAGGATTAACAGCATAGACCTGTATGTACGAACAACTGTCAAGTACTTAAGGTCTGTACTCAGGCAGCCACCTAACATGAAAGCATCACGTACATGTTTAAAAAAGAGAATTAGTTATCCGTGTCAAGAAAATGTACCGGGGCTCATAGAGGGAAACAGTGTGCTCTGAACGGACAACAAACATTTAATATATACAGCTATTTTAAGAACAATCTGAACATACGAGTACAGATTTGGTGATTGTGCGAAGCCGTTAAACCTAAAAGTGCTATAGATATCGTGGAACAAAATACTAGGCTGATAACCAAGGCGCCTTGATACGTAACAGATCAAATGCTATATGAATATTTGCAGATAGAACATGTAGAAAATATGGTAGAATACAAATAGTAAAGCTTGAGAGCCAACCAAACGCACTTGCAAGAGATCTCTCGGACACTTCCGACGAATTACAGAGATTGAAGCGACGGAAACCAATTGACCTTGCATAGGTTGGGGGTTATCGAGGGTGTGTACCCTTTGTGTCATAGATAATCCACGATGATCATTTAATAATAAGCTAAAAAGTAAAACAAACACGCACGTTGTTATGAGGAAATTATTATATCGCCTAACATCCAATTACTTTTCAAGCTTCATAATTATTTTTAACGAGCATCGAAAGTAGACGTAAAGTTTTAAAGAAGAAATGAGGATAATAATAATATTAGTAACAATAAATTAATGAGTAAATAAATTTAAATAAAATAAAAAAAAATTGTAAAATTTATGGGTAACCGAAGTTAGCCGTATGGAGAGCCGTGTACTACGCATAACGATGTTATTTTTCCCTGACTCGTTCGTTATTTCCGGTCAAACGATAACAATAAGTACTTCAGTTTATGCGTACATACATATATATATGAATATATATATATATATATATATATATATATACGAACAAAATAACAAGAAGAATTGTGGAATAATTGGGAATTGAAGAACTCTACGCCCGTAGACGAGTAAAAAGAAAATCGGGAAATAGTTTGAAAATCCTTCAAATTCGTATTCGGATGGCCGACCGTATTTTCGAATGCTTTGTTATTTTAATGACGGTATAAATCCAACGGCTTCACTTTCGTTTTAACTTTTTGTTTTTTTCATTCAACTATGATTACCTAGTCGCCGTACGAACATACTACATCTATGGAAAATAATACATTGAAAATTCTACGAAGCTAACTTTACGTTCGAACACATTATTATTATTATTATTATTACTATTATTCTAGAAATTCGAATTGAAAATCATTTTCGATCATTTGCATTCGATGTAACGAATTTTCAATCGTTGAAAACAAAGTATTCCTTATTACGACGACGGAAACTCCAGATTCTCTCGAGAAATTTTACTCTTGCAGATGAATAGAGAGCAGCGTAGGTAACAAATAGTAAAAGGAATATCCGTTCGTACCGGTAACGGAAATTCTATATATATATATATATATATATATATATAGATATAACAAAAGACCGATCACTGAATTCCCCGTATTGTCTCTTAGTTGTAATCTGAATTACAAATTATTCCCGGAATAATGAAAAGCTATCGGAGAAAACGTATTGTAGATTTTCCGAATTTAAATAGATAATACATACATGTACCACGTAAATAATGTATCACTACTCTCTCTTCAAGGCCCGCTCAATCATTTTTCCATTCACTCTGTCTCTGTCTCACTTTCTCTATTATAAGATGCATACATATATATATATTCCTGTATCTATAATTTCACCCTCCTATTGCCCTATCTTTGGTATTTGTCTCTTTCCCTTCTCGCGCTATCTATCCACATCAGTATATATATATATATATATACACACACATATGATATATATATATGTATATATGAATACATATTTCTGTTTCTATAGTTTCTCTCACCCTCTTCAACGTTTTCCTTTTCCTTTCTTGCACTTTTTTTCCTTGTCATATATATATGTGTATATATTATAATTATTTATACTAGTTCTCGTAGAGCAGAGCCTGAAACACAAGCACAGAAAATGAAGGATAGATTAAATAATACAGACGTAAAATACGGTATGAAAATTAACGACAAGAAAACAAAAGTGATTGAAATTTCAAGAAGCAAAAGTAAAAAAAGTTAAGATAAAAATCGGTGATCGAGAAATAGTATGTTGTAGATAAATAAAAGTAAAAAAGTCAAGATAAAAATCGGTGATCGAGAAATAGTATATTGTAGATGAATTTAAGTACTCGGGGAGTGAAAATAAATAGAAATGGAAGAGATCGCAAAGAGATAGAACAAGAATTGCCATGGCGAAATCTGCCTGGAAACCAAAGAACGAGCCGATATCTGAGGAAAAGAATAATGTGATGTTACGTCCGGTGTGTGCTAAAATACGCCTCTGAAACGTGGACAATGGGAGCAGACTGTGAAAAGAAACTAAAAAGGCTTTTGAAATGTGGAACTGTAGAAGGCGCTGATGAAGATATCGTGGACAGAACATATTACAAATTCCGCTGTATTGGCAAAAGCAGAAGGAAAAATAAGACTAGTGGAGAATATTAAGAATTGAAAACTGAAATACCTGGCATATAAAAATTCGAGTGGACGTAATCTTCACGGTAGCGATGCGAGGAAAAATTACTGTAAAATCAATGAGAGGGAGAAGACGGCTATAACTAATGACAAAATGAAAATGAAAAATCTTTATTATATTTTTAAACATAAACCGAAAACAATTTTCTTTCATAACTTAAAGCTAAGTACCTATACATAAACCTTAGCAATTCTAAATATGTATAATTACAAAACTTATAGTAGACTTTGAAATTACTTTAGAAATAGTGCAGGAAAAAATGAAAAAAACCTACAAAAAAGACACACCCTGAAGGTAACAAAAATTAAAAAGTCAATAAATCAACAAAACGAAAAGCAGTGTTTTTAGACATAATTTAGCTTAAAATATCTGTACTTAACAATAGGTTAATAATTACAAAAATCTATGTTTTAATCTACGATGCTTATACTTAGTATAACGTATGCGTAGATGTTCCATATTGTAATTTCCTATTACACGTATTAGTTTATTTTGATGAGTTTTACAGTTTTCGTAAAATTTTTTTGAGATTTTACTAATAAACGAATGTATGTAAGGGATATTTAAATGATCATGTAGATTAGAAATTTTAGTATATCGCGTTGCATTCAACGAAATTCTGCAGCAATGATTTTGAACTACTTGTAGTTTCCTGTATGTGCTATCAAACACTGATGACCATACAGGGCAAGCATAGGTTAATCTAGGGCGTATAACAGCCGTATAGATTAATTTTTTGTTTACGTAACTAAGACCCGATTTTCTGTTAAATAATGGAAAAAGTGTATGCATAGATTTATGCGTTTTATCTATAGCGAAAGTAATATGGTTATTGAAAGTTAATCTGCTATCTAAGATAACTCCTAGATACCGAACCTGTTTGACCCAAGGAATTCTTTTAGAATTTATTGTAATTTCAGTTAGCGGTAGTGGTCGTCTCCGAGTAAATAGAATTGCTTCTGATTTTTCTTCATTTAATTTTAAGTTCCATCTGTTGTAATATTTAAAAATTTTAATTGCCGCCTTTTGCAATCGGTTATATATTGTATCTGTCCTATAAGAGGATGTATATAAAGCAAGATCATCAGCATACAACGCGGCACTAACGAAAGGCAGTTCTGGAAGATCATTCATTAACATTAGGAATAAGTAAGGCCCGAGTATACTTCCCTGAGGAACCCCGGCATTTAGTGTTTTAATTGGCGATTTTTCGAAGTAATTCGTAACGTAATATGTTCTCTGACTTAAGTATGATTTAATCAATTTAATAAGTAATATTGGAAATTTGAATTTAATCATTTTATATAATATTCCGTCGTGCCAAGCTGTATCAAAAGCTTTTTCAACATCGATTAACAGCATTCCCGTGTGTTTCTTGAGATTAAAGTTATCAGTAATAGTGTCCGCTATTCGAGCTAGCTGGTGAACAGTAGAATGCTTAGGTTTAAAATCAAACTGCTCATCACTTAGAATATTATTTGAATCAGAATAAACTCGTAGCCTGCGCAAAATCACTTTTTCCGCTATTTTGCTTAAGTTTGTTAACAAACTAATTGGCCGTACGTTATTGATATTACTGTTATCTTTACCTGGTTTTGGCAACACTATAATTTTAGCAATTTTCCATTTTGTGGGAAAATGAGATAACCTGAACATACTATTAATAATATTAGTAAAATAAATAATGGCTTTGTTCGGTAGATTTTTAATCATTGCCACAGAAATTCCGTCGTCACCGCATGATTCCTTATTTTTTAACTGTTTAATGTAATTTTGAATCTCAACAGGCGTAGTGAAGGTGTTTGCATGTAGATGTACATTTGCTGAATTTATTATCGTATTTTTAACTGTTTTGGTCACATTATAATAGTGCGTTCGTGGGACTTTAGTTCCGCAACTATCCGAAATATTATAAATGTGCGAAGCAAGTAGCTCCAATTTTTCTTCAGTTTTGTATACGGATATTTGCCTGATCGAATCATATAGTGGTGGTAGTGATAATACCTGTCGATTTAGGTTATTTTCCAAAGGTTGTTAGTACCAGGTGGAATGGCCGCAAGTAGATTGTTCCAGTTTTTGTTTTTCCAGTTGTCTAACAAAAATTTTGTAAGTCTGACAAGCATGACATATATAGTTCTTAATATTTTGTATGAGGCCGTAAATTTGCTTTTATTTGAGTGACGCCTATAATAATTTTTTAGAGAGATCATTTTATTAATATAATTAGGCACGTTAATCTTTTTATTACAAAAAATATGTGATGCTCTCTTAGGAATACTTATGTCAGCAGCTGCCAAGATTGCGTTAGTAAATTTAGTGATTCCTTCATCTAATACGGTATCATTCTCAAAAGTATCGCGGAGATTTAATTCCTGCTCAATATTTCGTCTGTATTCAGACCAGTTTGCATGTTTATATAAAAATATTTTTCTTATGGGTTGCTGTAATGTGGCTGCGTTTGCAACAGGCATTATGTAAGAAAGAATCGGGTTATGATTCGACGATAAACACGACAATGAAACAGGAATAGTAATTTTATTAAAACGTCTTGTTAATATTAAGTCTATTACACTAGGTTTACCATTTTGTCAGTCTGGGAAAAAAGTGGGTTCTTCGGGGGATAAAATATTAAAATTAAGTTTTAATGAGGCATGCACTAATAATTTTCCCGCGAAATTATTGTTATGATTATTAAGCATACTATGTTTCGCGTTTAGGTCTCCTATAATTATTACATTATTGAATTTATTAAATAGATAATTTAAGTCATGTATAAAATATCTTATGTTTTTCGGCGGTCTGTAAACGCTTAGCAAAGTAACTGAACCATACTCTGTTTCTAATTCAATACCTACAACCTGTAACGTTCTTAAAGAAATTCTAGGTACAGCGTTATGACGAATGGTATCCCTCAATAGTATTGCAACACCTCCACCACGCCTACATTGATCGGCTCTATAAATAAGATAACCCGGACATTTTATTGGTATACTCTGGTCGAGTTTTGTTTCAGAAACAGCTACGATATCTATTTTGTTATTATACACGAAGTGGATCAATTCATTTAGTTTTGGTTTAATGGAATTTGCATTCCATCCTATTATGCTAATTTTGGGGCTTCTTATTAAGATTTAACTCTTTATTCAGAAAAATGCGTTAATACAATTTCAAAAATTGTCATTATTTTAGTTATCGTATCAGAATCTTTAAGTTTACTTAATTGATTACTTATTTTATTAATCAATAACATGATTTTACTTACATTAAATTCTTTAATGAAATTAAATATTTCGGTAAAAACACACAGAACTTACAAGAGACAATTGCTCTCTCGAGAAAGTGAACAATATGAATGTATGCAATCTCCTGACTCAAGGGAAGCAACCATGATGATGATGATAATCGTCTGAATTCATATATATCAGTTACACAAAAAAAAACTAGAGCGCACATGCTCACATACATACATATACAGTAATATATATATATATATATATATATATACACACATTTTTTTTTATTAATGCATTTATTTTTCTTAAGATATTAGTGAATACAGTCTACTATATATTAATATTGGATGACCGCATCTCCTGGCTCCTTACAAAAGCATTCAGATTATAAACAGTCAAAGTTTAAAGTTATTTATATATATATACATTCATAATTTCATTCGTGCGGACTGTGTACTTTCCGATGAACCATTTATTCACACACGCATTCAACGAGTTTACTAGACAATAATTACAATGTTTATATATCTAGAAAAATATTTATGACGATATATCGTACATGATTCGCAATAAAAATTTACAAATATTTACACATAATTTTCATATTTTGAATAAGTGATCCAGAATTCACATATGGTGTTATCGAGACGACATTGAATAAACACACAAATACAAACAATAACACACACTTTTACACGCGCGCATATACACACACGCACATATATATATAATTTTATACCAACATTGCACCACTGCGCGAAGGTATCAGTTATTTTTGAAATCTGGAATGTAATACTTGGAATGGGAAAATTTCGAAATTATTTGCTATGGACTTGTTTTTAGATTAAAATTTGTTTCATTGAACTACCTTTCATTGTTATACGGCGGACAATCAAATAGTATGTGCCGCGCTGTTTCTACTTGGCCACAGGGGCATTCGTTCTCTAAACCAAATCTATGAAGGTATTCGGCGAGTTTGCCGTGTCCTATTAATAACTGCGGTGTATGAAAATTTGGCTTGAGAATTATCTTATGTTTTTCCCTTACGTATCTTACCAAAGCGTAAGTTTGGCGTCTCCCGCCAAATCTTACTCCCACCTGTTTTGCCACGTTTCTAGAATATATTTTCTTATATTCGTTTTGACTTGACGCGCACAAATTTTGGTGTGACTAGCTTTATTAATAGTTAGTTGTAGAATTGGAGACGCATATTTCTATATACGAGATACCCCACCTTTAAGCACGTCGTCGTTATAATATTTGTACTCCATAAATCTGTCGCAACCGCAGTAGCCTTAATATGTGTGCAGTTAAACAGATGTCGGTGGTCTTGTTTTTCACCGCGTTCACATTTGTCATGGGTGTTTTTTTCCATTTGACGCGATTTGCTTTTTTTTGCCACACCCTGTACGTAACTTGTTCCATGTTCTCCATTGAAGCATATTTAATTGATGTAGGCAGGTCACTTGGTGCACCTGGAGAGCGACATGGAAAAGCTTATAATTTTTTTGGAAAAATAATATACGCTGAAAAATCCTGACACCACCGAGACGCAACGTACCGATAACGGTCGAAGAGCAAAGAAAGGGTCTTTTTCAAGACCGGTCTTAACGGTGAACTTGATAAATATCGACAGGTCTGGCAAACGAAAAGTCTGTACTCCTATTAGCGTTACGTAAGCAGAACGAATGCGATATATTGTGTATACAAGAAACCCATTTGATTGAAGGAAAATGCCCGATTAGAATTATTGGTATTGATCTAGTCGTCAAAGCTTTATTAATATGTGTGAATGTAAAGTACAAATCTACGGTCTATGACTGACATTTTTCCTGCAGTTGTCTTAATCCACGTCTCAGGACGGATACTTTCGAGGACTGAAGCAATCTGATTTAACCTGGCCCTAGCGAATAATTTACCGACCGATGAAAGTAACGATATTCCTCTATAATCTCCTTGTTTTTATAGATCGCAATTATAGCTGCTTGCTGAAAGTCTTTAGGGACGGTTTTATCCTTCCATGTCGCCATGAAAAGACCATGAGGTGCATTTATTATATTCGCTCATAACGTTAATTAAGGGGTTCGTATTCTCGATAGTATTATATGGATGAAGTACACGGACGCTAAATGAAACTAGAATAATACGATTCAACAGTTTCGAAGTGTGCGTTGTGCAACATTACTTCGCATACCATGGATCTCACAAACAAATGCAAAATGCATACATATTACAGGATCTTCAGTTGGCAAATATAGCCAGTTTTCGGATGATAAAATATTTTAACCATATTACGAACAATGAGCTCAAGTTAATATAGTAACAGCCTGGAACGGATTAACATTGAGTGAACACATGAGAGAGAAAAATGGGGGCGATAATCAGGTTATTACGCGATCACGAAAAACCCTGGGGTAATCGATTTAACAAGATGTTTCCCTTGATGAACAAATACTACTTGGTTTTTTCCGCTAGATCTTAGAGTATACTCTATCGAAGAACAACCGAATTATAAACTTTGAACTTACTTCAGCAGATAGCGCTGCACGTACAATTTTCAACTTTCAAAACCGATATTTTTTCATTTTTAAACGATGCGAGATTACATGATATAGTTCCTAAATAATATATCATTTATAACGAATTAATTTATGTCGATCTAAAATTTAATCTGTGTTTTGGCATAAATACTAGTAATTTTATTACCAATCGTAGATATTTATAATAAAAGTAATGTGGACTAGGAAAAATCCAAAACATCCATTTATTTTAAACCGCTTTAAAAATTTATCACTTCTTATTTATCAATATTGTTATTATTTTTCGTACTTAGGTAATTCACGAATCTTAATTTTATTACTTAACCTTCGTCCATATTTTGTTAGTTTTCTATATTCCTTCCTGAATGTACTCAGTGATATCTTCTATCGCTCTAATTTTTCGTTCCCCGATTTTCTTGTTTGATATCGAATTTAATGCTAATGAAGATAGCGCAATTTCTTGTATTACTCTTGTTCCTATTCTAATGGATTCCGATACATCTTACAAGGATTTAAATTTTAATAACGTACTCATCAATATTTCCTAATAAAGGTCGTAACTTTATTATCTACATTATATTAGTCTGGTATGTTAAGTAAAATTCCTTTATCTACAGAGTCGCACGCTTCAGCAGTTTTTTATCTCAGCCTTCTATATTCTAATATTGTGTTTATATTTAATATCCGTTCTGTAAGGTACTTTCCTTTTCCTAAACTATTCTGGTATTATCCAACTTGATATTTCAATCATCTACTTTGCTTACCTTTCGAAGGAATTTTATTACTGACTTCTCCTTCTTCTCTGTGACGTGTCCTCGGAGAACGTTGGCGATCATCTGTTGGCTTGATCTTTATCGATAACTTTTCGAAATATTTCAACTGTACTTTGAACCACTTTTCAAGATTTCCTAACCACATTATTCTAGGCCGGCCACGTCTGCGATTACCATTTATTTTACCCAGAATAATCAGTTGAAGCAACTCGTACCTTCCGCATTACCCAAAATATCATATGCCATTTGGTGTATTTTTTTATTTATTTATATAATAAAAGCGCCGTAAATAATTTATAAATAACGAATGATCGAAATGCTTCCAAATAAATTTTCCGAACGGAAATGAAATTCCTCGGTGATTATTGACATCAGTTTTATCGCATTTTTTTACAAAGTACAAACATTTATATTTTCTAAACACCATATTCCTTGATTTTTTTTAAGTACTCTGGTTTTCTTAGAGACAGCATTTTCCACATTTCTGCAATCTTCTGTTAATTTATTTTTTTCCAAATTCCTAGTAATTTGTTCGATATCATTTATGTGAATGGGATTGAGTTTTAAAAGTTCTCCCGATGTTATTTTTAGGAAACATCTCTCTCGACTATATTTTGATTTTTGAAATTCACGCAATCCTTATTATTTATCGTCCGACGTCATTTTTTTCACATTTGGTTTCATTTTTCTAAAGCTGGTTCGTATTTCTTTGCAGTATTTATGTCGTTAATTTTTCTTCAGTGATGCTTCGTTAAATACTGCGTTTATTCGTTTTGTTTTAACTGTTGTATGTTCTTCTTTGTGTGTACTTATCAACATTCCCTACAACTTTCAGTTTTTAGAAAAAGTTTTAATTTCAGTCGGCATAATTTTGTTTCTCTTCTTTTAACTTTAACATCTATTATCGTTTGTTAGATATAACTACGTGATTTACGTAAAATTCACCCAGAGTTAAATTAGGTGATTTCCATTTTTTTTCTTAGCACTTTTTAAAATTTAATACCTTTACATAGTTCTATCCATTTTCTATGTGTTGGGAATTCGACGATATTTTTCTCTCTTTTTTTATATATATTTTCATTCTTTAATAACTGGATTAGATTTAGACGAGTCGAAAGAAAACCAAATTCCTAGAGTTAACAACTACATACAAAACGGTCTTCAAAATAATCAATACAATGAGGCAACCGTTTTAGACATAGGTAAATATTTTGACAAAATCTGGCATGCCGGATTATTTACTAAAATCAGTGATATTTTGCTTCAATATTATTCACTTCTATCTTCATATCTACTCAATAGACATTTTGTAGTAGTATGTAGTGAGGATAATTCAGATATTCACAACGCACGGGCCGGCGTTCCGCAAGGTAGTGTTTTAGGGACATTTTCTGTGTTATGTGTATACGGCAGATATGCGAACAACAGACAACACAGTATCAAGGTGGTAACTGATGTTAATCCTTTCAAATAAGAATCCTTCCATAGCTGCCGCCAACTTACGAGAAATATCAATACTATAGTTGAATGGACTAGAATATGACAAATAGAAATATATCCGTATAAGTCTGGTTTAATCTTCTCCAATAGATCAAAACGTGATCATCATATTACGTTTGATAATCGTGTAATACCCGAATTGGATAATTTTAAATACTTGGGATTACGTGTCTAGATAGCCGCTTAAGTTGGGGAACTGATATTGATAAGAAAAAGAAAAAACTGGAAATTAAACTTAGAAAAACGATCCGGCTTGTTGGTCGCAAGTCTGAAGTTAACCTATACAACTGAGTTTTGCTATTCACCAGTTTGTTAAAACCAATATGCAGCTACTCAAGCCAAATGTGGGAATGTGTAAAAAAATCAAATGTTAATAGAATCCAACGTTTTCAAATCAAAACACTCTGATTAATTTATCGAATACCTCGGTATGTAATGAATTATCCACCAAGATTTATGCACAGTATGTGAAAAAATCAAATAAACAACCCGATGACACGATCTGAGGCTACAAGGTCACACTAACGAACTTAGAACTGTTACAGTCGGTTGAGACGTTTAGAAAACTTGAAAGGTCGAGGATTGAATCCACTAAAAAAACAAAAAGAGGATACATCATTGTATGCTCCAGGTATTTTATTCTTTACTTTTTCTCCTCGTTCGTTTTAGATAAAATTTATTTGATAGCCTGAATTCGCTAGTTATAAATGTGCAGATATAATAAGAAAAAAAGCTAAAAAATCACCTAATCGTAAACATTCTTGAGAGGAATTTTCGACATTTCAAGTTCTAGAAGTAGAATTTTTCAACTTCTTCAAGATTTTTAAGTATTAATTGGAAATTTATATCGGACTATATATATTTTTTGTACAGTACATTTCAGGAATCATAAAATTATAAAAATTAGATCGAAAATGAAAATAGGAAACAAATTAACTAATGGCGAAACACTGCGGTGGAAGAGAAATGTAGAAAAGTTTTACAATGAAATCAAAAACACTAATGTAACCAGAAGAAGAGATTTTCATCAATGAAACAATGCCCCACGATAATATAGGTCGATATATAATAAGAACCGAATTTAATAAGGAGCTAAAATAATTTAAAAAACCATAAAACACCAGAATGCCGACAACATCTGCAGCGAGCTTTTAAAAACGTTATGTCGCACGTTTAGAAATGAATTGACAAGAACGAAATACTGGAAAATTCTAAGGAAAACACACTAATAACGATAAGGAATAGAATATAATTGATATTGCGCGATAAGTATACCGTCACATTGCTGAAAAATAGTACTAGACACTAAAAATGGCGGACAACGATATGTGATCATCCGGTCGACTGATTGGACATATCTTGAGTCGCGAACACTTATTAATAGAAGAGATGGTATACGAAAGATGTCCAAGAGGATCATGTATATTGTCGCACATCGTGAAGGATCGGGGTGCAATAATTACTTAGAATTGAAGAGATTCTGCGAAAGAGGTAAAACATTACGATAAAACAAGCCCTCACTTGAGAACAAATAGCTAGATAAAGTTGATATTATATACCTCGTCGCCTTTTCTAATATAATAGTTATGTTCGAAATTCTTTATTTTGTAGACAGATGGATAAAAAAAGTGCATTTACAAAACAAATAGATGTTACAAATATAAATACAACGTATTTTGTACAGAATTCTTATGTTGTTCATCTGGGCTAAAATGAAAATAAAACGAAACATGTATGTTGTTCAAACTGCCTATGTTTAAATGTATAAACATTTAAGTTAATATAGGATGAACAATTAATGGATTAGGCCTCAAATTAGCAGTTGCTTCGAGAAATCGGATAAATTCTACTTAACGCGAAGCGAACACTTTCGTTTTAACAGAATATTCAAAAGTCTACATAAAAATTAAAATAATAAAGCTTATATTATCGATCGGATGTATATATAAATGCGAACAAATAAGAAAACAGCTTACCCTATGCTTTATCATATGTTGACGAATTAGTTCCAGTCTGTCCGAATGTTGCATACTTACAACCCTTATGGAACCGATATACTGAAATTAAAAAACATAAAACAAAATAAACTCGAACTTCGATTTATAAATCGCTAGAATGCGGTACGTTAAAAAAGCAATAGAAAGCTTTTCATTCAAAAATATTAAATATTAAAAAAACAAAACTGAAATAAAATAAAGGTAAATCGAAAGTAAATACTTCATAAAATTGAATATGTCTGGATTAATTATTTCTTTTACATTTTATTTATGAATTTTTTTAAAATCAAACGTTAAAAAGCTCACAAAAAGCTTTTCGGGAATTAAGTCATTTTTAAATGAATATAAAATATTAAAAAACAATTTCGAATAAAATAAAAAACAGGTCGCCTCAGTAATTTAATCATCAGCAAGTGTGTATGCCGTAAAAACGTCTCTAGTGCCGCAATAGTAATAAAGTTTAGAAACAAAAAAAAAAAATGTTAAAAAGGTCATAAAAGGTTTTTGGCAATTACGCCATTTTCAAGCGGTCAAAAATATAAAATTTAAAAAAAACAACTGCTGAATTAAAATAAAAATTAAATGTAATACTTAAAAACGTTATATATGTCTAGATTAATTATTTAATTTTTTGTTTCTATTTTCATTGTTTTCTAAACTATTTATTTTTATGCTCGTTCACTTGAAAATGGTAAATAAAAATAAAATGTTTAAAAAACAATAAAAAATCAAAATAAGATGTAGAACATAATTAAACTACACTTATAATGTATTATCAAGTATTTTCTTACATTTTATTAATCATTACCGAACTAAATTAAAAATAAAATGCAAGAAAATACTTAATTAAATTCGCGTATGTCTGAATTAATTATTTTCTTACATTTTATATTTATTTCGTGTTGTTTTTTAAAATTTTTATTTTTATTTTCGCAAATGGGCAAATAGACGGGAAGCATTTTAGTGAAATAAACAAAAAACAAAAAAAGTATAGTTAAAATCGCTAAATTAAAATGACAAAGCTTTTTATGAAGCATATTTTCAAGCGGACGAAAATAAAATTAAACAGTTTAAAAAACATTAATGAAAATAAAATGCGAGAAAATAATTAATTTACTTGTATACAACAGTATGAAGCATTATCATTATTAAGCATTTTCTTATATTTAATTTTTATTTTATTTCAGTTGATTTTTTATATTTTTATTTTTGTCCACTTAAAGATGACTTAATAGCCGAAAAGCTTTGTACTTATTTAACATGTTAAATTTCTCGGTGTTTTAGCTATTTTCTTTTTTTATTGGTTATATTTTAAAAAATCACCGTGTTCCGCACCAGCCCACATCGATAATTATCGGTAATCTAATCGTCATTATTATCGTCATTATCGGAGTATGGATAAAATATTATTTGAACATTTATATCGTACATTAGACCGATTTTGGAGGAAGGAACACGAGTAACTGGATTTGCACACGACAGATCATGATATTTGAGAAAGATATACACACCTGTAGATTTAGAGAAAACATGTATAATTGGCTAGAAAACTATTTCCAAAATGATAGGTAAGAAGTGCGAGTAGCGCATATAGCGACGGAATAACACAAAATACAGGTAGTACCGGCGTGCTTGGTCCATATTTAATCGTAATTTATATAGACGAATAAACGACGTGCACAATTTATGAATATGTAGTTAATTATTGAGTCAGGCGCGAACGATGTTGACTTGGTCCTCGATACTCAGTCCTGTAAAATACTCAAAGAAAAAAACATCTGTGGCTCGGAACGCAGGGAAGAAGTGAAACTTAAAGTCATTTTAACTAAAAACACGCACACACACACACATATATATATACACCGTAAATTCGAGAGTATACTAATAAAATCGTATACGTATCAACGCCGTCTTTTTACCGGACGGTACGTTACGAGTTTAAATATAGCGAACAGTTTATAGTCGAAATGAACCGAATCAATAGAATCATTTTTATCGTTTGATTCGATAATTAAAACTCGATATAAGTGAATCGTTTGTTAATTAACTTTTACACTGTTAACTACAAACAGATGTTATTATAAATAAGGATCAGTCAGCTTCAATGTGTATGCTACTCACGAATATTTTTTCAATCGAGGAGCAGAAACTCGTTAAAAAGAACAAAATAGTAATCGTCGGTTAGTTAAATCTGTAGATATTTTTAATAGATTCTAAGGAAAGCAACCGTAATGACGTGTGTGGCACACACACACGTATATATGTGTATATTTGGATAATATAAATAATTGATGCGTTTATTATATATATATATATATATGTGTGTGAACATAGAATTGATGCTTCCAATGTTTCGATTATTCCATAAGTCGAGTTTACTTCGATCACGCATACAAATGAGTTATTATTATTGGTTGGCAAACGTAATTTTTACATACGACCAAAGGCGTACGCTAAATATAAATATGCAAAACAGAAATTTTGAAGACGAACTAAGTGGTGTGTAAATAGATGTTGGCTATTTGTTTAAAAGTTCTCCCGTTTTGTTTTAACTGGCCCAGTTTACAGTTAGAACTGCTCAGAGGTATACTCGCTATTTGAACAAGATAGACACGTTTAATTAGCCGGTGAGTAAAATTACAATTACGAACGAATGTAATATATATATATATATTATATATATATATATATATATATATAATATGAAAATCTATATGCATACATATCATCATCTTTCGTCTTATTGTTCGTTGCCGAACGTCGTGACTAGCTTTTGTACAGTTTATTTTTACGTACAAAATGATCTATCATTTAAGGCACTATTTATATGCGACGCAATGCGTGTGCATATGATATTATACGGAGTGGAGTGCCACTGCCATCTCCGTGATAATTAAGAATTAAATAATGATGAAAACTTTCTATGTCGCGTGTTGGTTTCGAACCCCCGACCGTCGAGTTGACAGTCCAAGCATTCTATATATATATATATATATATAATTCTATTTTGCATTACACCGATCGACAGCTTAAAATCCGAGTCATCAGAATGACCTCCTGATTATCCTCGTTTGTTCCTCCGAGCCAATTTTGTAATGCAGTCTACGGCTCTTCGGTTCCTGAACTGTTTTTATTTTCTAATCCAGCTTCTTTCAAATTAAAACAATCAGTTCCGTCTCCATTTGGCAACATCTTAACGGCAATAATTACCAGAAATCCACAGTCAATCACTTATAACACCGCAGTGTTACCTCACTGGACAGACAAGCCTGTTCGGCTGGGTCTCGCAATCCACAGAGTATGGAGAGAAAGCCTGCCCATCGAAGAAATCAAGGAAGAAATTATTTCACGTACGTATAAATCTCATGTTCTACACTGACGCATATCTGTTCAATGAATTTTTCGGCTGCTCAGTTGTCGTAGATGTTGCAATAATCTTTCAATATTCGTTGCCACAGATATTCTCCGTCATTTCAGCTGAACTATATGCGATTTATCTCGCTATGAATTCGTTAGTGAGCTCCGATGCTCACAGCCTTCAACTACACGCTCTGACTCTCTTCTATTACTCCGAATTCTCTACAATCTTTACAACTATGATCAGCCTCCCATAGTCAAAAAGTTAACAAAAAGATTACTGCGGGCTTGAGTTAGATTCTTGTGAATACCAGCTCACGCGTTAGGAGTTATGAGTATGAAGTAGCTGATAAAGCAACCAGGGAAGCTGGTAGGTTCTTGATAATTTCGCTTCCAAACCGCAAAGACAGTGTCATCATCAAATAGCTTTATCAGTAAATCGATCGGTCGTGTTTATTGTGTTGCTCGTTAATCGTAAATCGTTCTTATTTAACAAGTTACACGTGTCGATTTCTTTCTCTTTTTTTTTTTATTTCTTTTTCTTATCCTCGCGTTTTTCATTTTCGTATATAGTACACCAGCTTTACTCGTTTAGCCAGCTGATGAATGACTCGAGCGACGGGGGTCCGCCCCCGTCCGTAAGTATAGATAACTCGCTCATCAGTTCCGATAGCTTAAATAAAGAATTATATAATAGTAGTAATAATGGTGATGGCCGTATTACTATTAATAATAAGTCCAATTTATCTAATAACTATAGTAATAGTCGTAGTAATAATGGTAATATTAGCATTAGTGGTAGTAGTAGTATTGGTAGTGGTGATAACGTTAATAATGATGATCATAGTAGTAGTAATGATAATGATGGTAATAGTATGATCATCCCAAATAATAGTAGTAATAATAATTTTAATATTAATAACTCAACTATTAATTCACTATATGTGAAAAACGTTCATTCGGGCCCTTATATAGCTATTATATCGTCTTCTCGAGTTGCAAATAGTAATCTTGGCAATTACCATCCTTTGGCAATATGCAAATTATTAGCAAAATATCCCGGCGTTGAATATTTCCAACGTAACGGTATTAATAAAATTAAAGCAGTCTTTAATAGTCTGGAACATGCTAATATTTTTGTTGAACAGGTCAACAAAGAAAATGATATATCAGCTTTTATTCCAAATTCTCTTTTGTATAGATTTGGCGTGATTAGAGGTATTCCCACTAATATTTCAGACACAGAAATTTTTGAAAATATAGAAAGCTCTGTCCAAGTTGTAAGTATCAGACGTATCCACCGTCGCGCGGAAGGTTCGTTAATCCCAACGCAGACGGTTGAAATTAAATTCCTTGGTAATTCTCTACCAGAGTATGTCGCACTATATCGGTTGCGCTTAAAGGTAGATCCAAGTATTCGGCCGCCAAGACAGTGTGCGAATTGCTTGCGGTTCTCACACACTGCACAACAATGTCGATCCAAACCTAGGTGTTCATTTTGCCATGAGAGCCATTTATCCTCCAGTTGCTCAAATACAAATACTTCTGCCCCTTCATGCATTAACTGTATGGGAGCTCATATGGCCACTGACAAATCTTGTCCTATATATAAAGAACGTTTTCAAATCCAACAAATTATGTCTTATGATAACATTTCATTATCGGAAGCAATCCGTAAGAATAAATCAGGACACATTAGTGAGGCTTTCTCCTTTTCAGACATAGCAAAACGCCCATCTTCTTCTAATCAACGACATGCTCCAATACCTTCCACCCCCAATATTGACACTCGTCAAGTACGTTATTCTTCCCCTCAGTCATACTTTTTTCGTAAATCTCTTCAAAATCATACAGGTCCTTCACAGCCTGTGACACCCTCCTATCCAAATTATAAACACTTACTTTCATTTCCTTCTGGTAGAACATCGTCATCGCCATCCCTAACAGTTACTACCCAAAATAATGTTACTGGTGGTCCACCCTCTGATGATACAAAGTCACCCCCCATTAAAAAAGCTTCTATTTCATCTACTCCTCAATCCTCATCTTCTGCTAATCATAAATCTCAATCTAAAGCAAAAGAATCTAACAAATTCGTTTTTCCAAATTCTTCTAATAACACTCGTTCAGATACACGTAAAACTAAATTACCAAATAATATCAAATAACTCACCCACATAATTGACAATGTATTCAACCCTACGTATTTTACAATGGAACTGTCGCAGTATCTCAATAAATAAACCTAACCTTCAATCTTTTCTAGCAACTAATACTTTTGACATTATTTTACTTTCCGAGACATGGCTGAATCCAGATTCTAAATTTTCCTTTAACGGTTATTTCTGTATTCGAGACGATAGATCTGATGGTTATGGAGGAGCGGCTATTTTAATACGTAGTATCATCCCTCATTACCGTCATGATATTCGATCAATTTTAAATGGTAGTCACTGTAATGGTGTCTGCGCTTCTATCAAATACGACACTAAAGAATTATTTATACTTTCATTTTACTGCCCACCTTCCTCTTTTTTTAATACAAACTTATTTATGTCATTTATCAACAACATCTCATCCGATGCTTACATTTTTTGTGGTGGGGATTTTAATGCATTGCATTCTTCTTGGGGTTGTAATAGGTGCAACCTCTCTGCCCAAAATATTATAAACATTATTAATCATTCTAATTTAGTACTATTAAACGATGGAAGTCATACCACAGTTCCTTCGCTAAATAGATCAGCAAACGCTTTGGATCTAACACTTGTCTCCAGTAATTTATCATTGAATAGTACCTGGAGCGTTATTAATAATCCTCTGGGTAGTAACCATTTACCAATTGACACCTCAATTATTTTCCAGCATACTAGGATGGTGAATAATAAAAATTCATTCTTCCCTTCTTGGAATTTCCCTCACAAAAATACTGTAGATTTCACAAATTTCCTAGATTCATTATGCATTCCATTACTAGATAATTCGTGCTTTAATACCACTGTATACGATCAATTTGTCAAACATTTACATACTGCTTTAGATTCTTATGCCACTCGGAGGTCGGCTAGAGTGAACAAATTTCGTAAACCTATTTGGTGGGATCCTTCGTGCACACCATTGTTACAAAAACAAAGTGTATATTTTAAACGTTTCCGTAGAAGCAAACTAATTTCAGATTACTTTGCTTATAAGAATCAGGAAGCCATTACGAGACGGTTCCTTTTATCTAAAAAAAGGGAATCTTGGAAGCAATTTGTAAGTTCGATTAATCGTAACACTTCTGTATCTTATGTTTGGAATAAGGCAAAATCATTTGCTGAACACCTCTCCACGAATAACACATGCAAATCATACAATTTTGACTGGTATGAAGAATTTGTCAATACAGTAGCCCCGAGTTATGTTCCAAACTTGCACGAACTTTCTCCTTCTTATTCACCCAGTCATAATAATACTCAAACTATACTATCTGATGCAATTACTTTACCCGAACTTATGAGTTCACTTTCCTTTAATAAAAAATCCTCTCCTGGTTGTGACGGAATCACATATACTATACTCAACCATCTCCCCTCTTCTGCAACTACAATTTTGTTAAACTGTTTTAATAATTTCTTCCAGACTGCAAACTTTCCAGATGAATGGACCAAGTTCCTTATAATTCCTATTAAAAAATCTCATTCAATATCTTCAGAATCACCTTCTTACCGCCCAATTTCTCTTGCCTCGTGTTTACGTAAAACCTTTGAAAGGATACTTAAAAATAGATTAGTATGGTGGCTTGAAAACCGCAATCTATTTCCATTAGGAATATTTGGCTTCCGAAACAACCTAAGTTCATTAAACTGTATAGCTCATTTATTATCAGACATTTATAAATCCTTTTTATCAAAAAAATATTTAATCTCGTGTTTCTTAGATATTAATAAGGCCTTTGATTCCATTTCTATTCCCATCTTACATAACAGATTAACAGATTTGGGAATTCCTTTGGGTTTCGCCAATGTTTGCTGCAGGTTGTTTACAAATCGTACACTACTTTTCGTGCATCCTTCCTCTGAACCTATAGTTCGACATGCATATGTTGGACTTCCACAAGGTTCTATACTCAGTCCAGTTCTTTTTAATATATACATTCTTCCGTTATTTCAACTTCAACGAGCATCAAATCTTCATATCTTATCGTACGCTGATGACTTCGTCATATACTGTGATCACCACTGCCATGCTGAGGGTGTCAGTTTACTGAACAATTTTTTATATTGTTTTTCTATGGCTCTAGCTGATTTGGGACTTTCTCTCGCGCTTAATAAATGCTCCTCTGTAGTTTTTTCTTATAAACAACCAAGCTCCGCTATTACAGGATTATCTCACGCTAGCCATACTATTCCTTTCTGTACTTCGCATCGGTATTTAGGTATAATTTTGGATAGAACGCTTAACTGGAATTTACATATACAATATACTTACGCAAAAGCTTTTAAACGCATAGGTCTTATTAAGTCGCTTAGTCATACTATTTGGGGAGGAGATCCATTAACGTTAATTTTACTTTATAAATCCTTTATTCGTTCGGTGTTTGAGTATGGTAGTTTCTTTTATGGTAATGCTTCGTCAAATTCTTTGGATCCTCTAAATAAATTGCAAAATTCTTGCCTCCGTTACTGTTTGGGAGCATTTCTCACTACTCCAATTGCTGCTTTAGAGGTGGAATCTAATACCCCTCCTCTTCACATCCGCAGAAACCTCTTAGCAGACCAGTTTGTTGTAAAAAGTTTCACAACTACATATCAGTCAGCATATAATAACTTCTTATTTATTTATAACAAATGGAGGTTCTCACCATATAAACTTCCTATTCTCTGTAAATCTTCTAAACGATTCTCCAATTATCGCAACTTAATTATTCCTTTGTCACCCTCTCCTTATTTTTCCGATCCATTCTCTATTAATAATATAAAATTAGAAATAAATTTAGAAACCTTTCATAGGTCTAAATATCCTCCTACTGGTTTTAATACTTCTATTTTAAATAATTTACTGACAACTCACTGGACGGGCTTCCTTCCGATTTATACAGATGGTTCCAAGGCTAATAATAAAGTTGGTGCAGCATTCGTAGTTCCTTCTTTAAACATTATTAAGAAATTCGTTTTATTACGTTTTTCTTCGATTTTTACAGCTGAAGGTATGGCAATATACCAAGCGTTAAGATACGTTTATCAACAACGTCCAGCTTCATCAGTTCTTATTCTTACCGATTCGAAAACCTGTTTAACCGCTCTAAAATCTCTCTCATTTAATCCCCGTGCATCGCCTTATTTATATAAAATCCGAATTTTGGTTTCCTCACTGTTAGAATCTGGTATTTCTGTTAGGTTCTCCTGGATTCCTGGACATTCTGGCATATTTGGCAATACTGTTGCTGATGCGGAAGCCAAGTCCGCTTCGAATAGCGGTGTGCTTATTCCTTATACACCTTTAACAGATCTTTTGTGTCTCATTAAATTTGCTCATAAAGAATATTGGAATAATATTTGGTCCAATCCTTATCTAGCTCCATATTACAGATCGATTCAACCTCTAATACCCATAAAATCATGGTTTACTGATATAAAAGTACCAAGTAACATACTTCGATGTTTCATTACTACTTTATGTAGATTACGTTTTGGAAAAAATCGTCTTCCATCGTCCCTATACCGATGCAATCTTATAAATTCTCCTTTTTGCCCTCATCCTTCCGATGACAACAAAATAGCAGATGCGGATCATGTATTTTTTGAATGTTCTTACTACAGCTCTCAACAATCTTTATTATATAATCAAATTATATCTCTCCAAGTACCATTGCCAATAAATATGTCTTACTTACTTACTATTAATCGCATTCATGTATATTTAGCTATTTATAATTATATTACATCAACTAATATTAATGTTTAACATATCCATTTTAATAATTTTATATCAATCTGGGTGAAAAATCTTGTGCCCATTAAAAAAAAAAAAAAAAAAAAAAAAAAAAAAAAATAGTCGTCTCACTCGTGTGTATATTTCTCATGAAAGTCATTCTGTTATTCGTTTTGTCTACTCCTCATCGTTTCTTGTTGCTACAAGGCCTTGACAATTCCGTTTTAACTGCGTTACACGTTCGATTACATCTCACAGTTTAGTCTGCTGTCTTAACTACGTATTGGCTGTCTAGTCTGATATCTTGATGATCAATATTACTCTTTCATGAGGTATCTATGTCGGCTGCAAGTTTTTTAACGAAATATTTCGTTAGGCACCACGTCGCTCCATATATAAGCATCGGAAGGATGCGCTGTTTGTATACCTTTTCTTTACGATATCTCTTATACTTTTCAAAAGCTACCCACGAAATATGCGTTCGTCTTTTTCCTTACGCATCTCTTCCTTCTCTGTAGTAATAACTTGACCTAGGTCGTGATCGCTAGAGATGGAACGAAAAATATTTATATAACTGCATCGTGAGCATGTGTTCGTGTTAATATATTTAAATATACATGTGTATATATATATATATATATATATATATAAATGCATTATATAATTAGATTAAGTATATTACCTATATATGCGCGTAATGAAATATATAAGTTTTTTTCCCCTGCTATGGTCTACACCCAGCCTGTCTAGGCCATCAGTAAATATTATCAAAAAAAAATTCAAGTTCATCACTTATAGTCCCATCCATTGATGTTACAGCTAATTAGTGTTCATTAAATATGTAAGTTGATCGCTGCTGTGTGAGTAGGCTCATTGTCGTGCAACGAGGAAAAATATCAATATTTCCACGTGTTCCCCTAACACATGGTGCCACTCTTTTACAGAGGCCGTCCGATAAAGTTTGACGCAACATTTCATTGAATGTATTTCCTTCCTCAGGAGCAAGCACAATAATTCCTCGGGAGTCGAAGAAAACGATCACAGCTGAATTATCTCTTTTTTTTTTTTTATTTTCCAATCTATTCGTCCCTCTTCCGTTTAATTTCTGTCATAAGCTAAACGTCATCTTTCGTCACCGGTAATAATTGCAAAGTTCAGCCGCGTTGTGGACCACTTAAAGTAGTGGTATCGTTTTTCAACAATCGGAGCATGTGGTACTATCTCGCGCACAATTAACTCTTTTGTAAATCGTTCCTGATAATTCGTTTTGAACGATTGATTTTTTTTAAAAATAATTATCGGTTAACTTTTCACAGCCGCAATTACGATATTCTGTCAATACAGCTGCGACATGAACCATGTTTTTAACCGGTTTCTCGACGCGAGGAATTCTTTCCTCATCTTCTACAGAATGAACTGGTCGAGGTTTCAACGTAAGCAACATTTAACATTTCAATTGTTTCCGCAACATTTTTAACGGCTTTCAAACAAAATTCGGTGTAACGGATAAAAAATTGTCTAGAATCATGTAGAAAAGTACCTACTGAACGAGCGGCCTGCAATTTATGGCGACACTCACAGTCATAAATTCTAATATGGTTTAAAACGTCAATAGTTGTCTATTTATTATTTAGTGCGAGTGCGTCCGTGCTAGTTAAAATAAAACAAAATAATATAGAATAAAAATAGCAGATTTGTTCGAGTGGTGCATAATTTTTTTTAAAATAAGGAATCAAAATGTCAAAACGGTAACAAAAAAAAAGACACCATGCCTAGGGACGAAGCTTAAAGATGTTTTCCCAAAAAGTCACTTATTTATTTTAAAATAACAAATCAAAATGTCAAAACGGTAACAAAAAAAAGACACTATGCCTAGGGTCGAAGCTTAAAGATGCTTTCCCAAAAAGTCACTTATTTATTAAACTCGCGATTTCGTACAAATTTCACAAAGAGAATGAGTGCACGGTCCGCTATTTTAAACTCGACGTGGCCATGGCTCAAATGTTTTCATTCTGAAATCTACATCGCGCACATAAATTCTTTGCGCAACGAAGAGTTGTATGAAATAACGGATAGCCGTGCGCGCATGCGTAATAGAAAGAACACGAATACGCAAAAAATATTATTACGTAGTTTCTGTACGTATTTGTACGCATGTAAACTGATAATACAGGTGTATACAGCATGCGGGAAAGAATGGAGCTCGAATACACTGTGAAAACAGGCCTGCCTATGTGCATATAAGCCTTTGGCTCTCTTGCTCGCTCGTCTTATAAGTTAACTCGCCATATACAACGCGCCAGTAGATGTTTTACTAAAAAAATTATCGTATTGTTATTTGTACGATATTTACATACTTTAAGTCATTTATGTATGCCTGTAACGGAAGTGTTTATTATTATGGTTGTTATTATTTAAGAATAGGGTATCCGGTTGCATTAACGTGCCATATGCAAAACGGGGACTTACTGCGGGCCTAGATCAAATTGAAATGTTTCGATGAATGCATGAAACGGAAAATATATTGGATATGATGATGGAAGAGAGAAGGCTGCGTTGGGTTCGAAGTGTTATGACAGCATGACAAGATGTTAAGTAAAGCGGGAATTTATAGTTTAGCGAAATGAACAGAGAGTGGGATGCGTGCCTTGATATAAAAACCGCTATTATAGACAAAATATTATTTAATTACGCGTAAAAATAATAATAAAATGTAAGACTTTAACGTAACATCTTCGGATGAATTAGGTATTATTCGATCTGTTAGGTTTTCTATGAACGTTTATATCAAATTTATCCTCCAATAATATCAAAAATTTAAAAAATACACGTCCATCTCTGTTCGAGCAAGAATCCCAATATACTTTTTTTCACGTTTAATAATTTAGACGATGATTTTCGTACGACATATTTTTGTTCATTGTCCCGGTTGTAATCCGTTTGCAGCGTTTTAAAATCAAGCCCCTTGTACGTATGACATATCATCGGAGAACATTGTTCCGCGAAACCTACGCCTGAAATGTTCGTAATTATATTCGATCGTAATCGAAAATAAAAATCACCGCCGTTAAATTTCTCACCATTCGCGGTGACAGTTGTATTTATCCGTTTCCACACGAAGATAATGTCGATGATAATGATGTAGATAACTCGGAATGAAGATGATGTAGACGAAATATAACAATAGTTCACCCGAACACCTCCGAATGACGAACACGTACAAATAAACTTTTACATCGGCGAAAAACGAGATGAAAATATCGAATAGAAAAATAAAAATAAATTTTAAACGATTTAGGATTGTCTCGGCGAACATTTTATAGTCATCGTTGGCGTCGCTTAGTATTTTATGACCGCCCGCGAACGAATTATCGAACTACTAATAAAAATTTCCGAAGGCGGAAATCGGAAATAATTTTAAAAGATGCACGCGCGATTATAAGTATATTATAAGTGGATGAGTCGACAAACAGTCAGACAGACAGATTGAATAAATAGATAGACGAGAAGTGTTCATCTAATGATTATTATAAGAAATATTTAATATAAGTTGACCAACAAAATCATTTAGCAGGTATTTAGGATTACTGCGCGAAAACAACCTACCGGAACGCACCCGGTAATCCGGGGGTTTTTCTATGTTCCAAACGTAGTATATAAAACAGTCCCGATACGAAGTTATTTGGACGATTTTCATTCCTGTCTCGCAGCATGTCTCTAATAATGACCTCACGCAGATTGTTCAACGACAAATCCGGTAAAAGAGTTCTTCTACGGATACGACCTGGTCCACGTTACCGATGACAGATACGAGAGAAACCTTTAATTATCGATCATAGGCCAGCAGTTGTAGAAATTCTAGGCTACTTCGTAAATATCGTTCAACTTTTATCGTATAAGCGCTATAGTAGGTTCGATGATGATTTACTCTTAACGAGCTGATTTCGATTTGACGGATTTTCAAAAGCGTCTATACATCGGCTTTGTTTACGAAGGAATTAACTTGCTTAAAATTAATGCGAACGCCCAATAACTAATTCGAAAGGATTTATTAAACGTAACAAGGCCGCGAAGAATAATAAATAAGTTTCTAGGTAAGAAGAGATGTACGCGAATGTCCCCGAATAAACGAGTCAGTGGAAAATAAGATGTTTCAAATCGTCTATTTTGATTATTAGAAGATGTACAATCCGAAGTATAAGGTTCTTGGAGTAGGAAAAAACGCTAATATATATATATATATTTTGGAGTTTATTTGATCAATTCGTGCAGGAGACTCCGGCGTTTTTCTAGTTTTCGTAAATGTTATGTTCGGAAGCAGGTAAAGTGGCACTGGAAATAGTGATAGAAAAAAAAATTACAAATGATACATTTTTAATAACTTCACACAGTTTTTTTATAACCGGTCATGGAAACAGCCTACTTGAAACGTTTCGAAATTGCTAAATCGGATGTCTATAAAGACTGCTAAGAAAAATTACACGATTCCTTTCACTGGATTTTTGAATGTAGAAATTTCATCGAAGAAACGGAAAAAAATGAAAATAATGAAAAAGCCGATAACTGAAATAACAAAACTTTTTCAACGTAATCGCTGATATCCCAAGGGAACAATTATGTAATTTGCTCGGATTCCATATCTATATTAAAAAACTTAGATATCATAAATACCGAAGTAGCAGCTGTCGATCATATTCTTTTCTCGATACTGGAGCTGTATAAACGGAACACAAAGATCATCTTTGCTTTGATTCCTAGCCGTCGTAATATTTCACGATGCCGTACACAGTTGGCTGTCGTAAACTCGCCTTTCAATACATATATAGGTGCGGAGTAGCCTCTAGATTCATTCCAGAGCATACTACGATCATAGAGTTAGTATTTTGGTTGCATCAAAAAATACCTGATAGTATGACCAATTTGCAAAAAATCTGTCTACCTAGACTGGAAACAGCGATAAATAGAGTGTACCTTGGACATACACTAATCAACCACTCGTACCTGCTTGGTAACCAGCCACCACCTGTATATGCGATAAATGCAAAGCTAACCGTTAGATACTCCGAGACCTACCAAAAATACGCTCAATATCGTACGAAGGAGATAAGCTCAGCTATCCCGGACGTCTACGACCTAGAAATTTTTACAGACTTGCTCATTGAGACTAATATTATTATTAATAGTTTCCAGTTATATGTATTTCAATTATGATCATGTACACCGAGTAATATACACGGGACATTAAATATTCGTTAAAAAGAAAAAATCAAAATTAAAAAACAAAACGCAATAACTAATAATAACAGCAATTAGAAACTGTGGCTGAGTAATTGCAACGTACAGCGGAGTTAAAAAATAAAAGAAAAAAAAAATGTAGCGTCCATTAGTAGATAAAATTAAATTTTCGAATAGATTAAAATTCCATCCACTAAATTCATCGGAAACTGTCACATTTCGTACATATATATATATATATATATATATAAATAATAAATTATTATTATTATTTTTATTATGATTATTATTATCATTGTTATTGTTATTACTAATTCCTTTCGCTGAGCAACACGCCCCAGTCAGTCTGAAACCGATTTGCATCTAATTATATCTGTCTCTCTGTTTATTATAATAACGTTCAACTGAGACGGACATTTAAATCACGAAACTGTGTATATATTTTTATAATTCTCGTATTTGACATTTTTAAGCAGTACCGATGGAAAGAAACGCAGCCCCGGTACTAATGTATTAGTTCGTTTTAAATCCGATTTTAGAGGTGGACCGGTTTATTTTTTAAATTCCACGCTCATAACGATCGCGCTAAAAATTATCCCAATTATCATCTCTTCTTAGTACGTGATAAAACAAAAAAAATTACTAAAAAGAAGGGGAAATATTTTTCCGAACGATATAAATAAAGAAAAAATGAAATGGACAACTATAATAAACTGGACTGAATAACGACTGAGTGCGTGCATCTGCAATTAAAATTTATTAACGTATGTGGTTTAAAGATAAATCCCCTTACGCTCAAAACACATACATGCGTACATACTCGGAGTAAGTATGTTAGTATATATTTTATATATATATAATATACTAGTGTGTTGCAGCGCTACAACTTGAACTTGTATATTTATACATTTACGTATGCTAGTTAACAGATATATATATATATATTACAATTGTATGCACTTTAAACTAGAACACACATGTACATGTTTGTAGTTAAACATTGTGGAAAAAATGTTACATTGCATATTATAATCCCGATAAATTTTACTGGATTTTGTTTGATGCCGTATAATAATTTATTGTTAGTATTTAGTTGCGGTTGAATTAAATACCAATAAAATTTTATTTGATTATTATCATTAATCGTTATTTTATATTTTAGACCAGTTCGTATTTATTCGTGTTATTATAAAAAAAAAAAAGACCTCTAAAGCAGAAACAGGATGTAGCATTTTTAAAATTGATATTATCTACTTCGATCCATATCGCAGAAAAATAATTATAAATAAAATCGCCCCGTACACGTCGAGCAGGTCGAAATTAATAAAACGGGAATTCATTCTGAATTAATTATGCCGATATACACTATTATTTAAGCGCGTTGACAGGCACATATGTATATATATATATATATATATGTATATGTATATATATATATATGTATGTATGCGTACTGTTCCATACGCAAGTTAAAAATACTTTTCATACATGTTTTCCTAAGTTAATTAGCTGTTACATTCTCAATCCTAGTTTTATTCTTCGCTTTTATTTACGATTATTAAATTATTTTACATTTATAATTTTATTATACTACAAGCAATTCCAAACGTTCGTGATGTTATGTACGAAGAAGAAAATATCTATTTATTTACATAAATTAAACAATGGTACAAAGAATGACAATTTTATAGTATCCTTATCGTTGATAAAATAAATACTTTTTGTAATATTTCTTATACATAGAAATTGGCATATTTAGTAGTCTGACAAAAATCTGAAAAAAAAAACCCACTCCATAAAATGTTTCGTATCACACTAAGCCTGCAAAATAATAGTAGATTATTCGATAGAAAGCAATAATAATAATAAAGATACATAATATAATATACCTATATGTATATTTATTGCTGTTTAAAATGATAAGACGTGTGTTTCTGGTATAGTGACATTGATGTGTAGCGCGTTATAATACAACTATATTTTAAAAGGTACGTTTATCTCATTTATATAATATTATCGTTACGAATAAATTCCATTCAGTATGTCATCCGGTAATAGTAGTGGTATAAAAATAAGGAGCGCTTAAAAATATAACTCAGACAGTTGAGCAGGCGTTGGGGAATATTGACTTCTAAATGAATGGCGAATTTCGAGTTGAACTTACTAACAACATCATGCAGGCGGTGAAGAATACACTGACGAATTTCTTCATGGAACTGAATAGAAAGGTAACGGATATGAATACTCAAGTTAGTAACAAGTTAGAAGAATTGGAACAATATAGCCGTCGAAATTCGTTGATGATATACGGAATTCCCGAAACAGATAAAGAAGATACGGATGAGTGCATTATGAAACTGGCTAAAGAAAAATTATCAGTAAATGTTCCGATCGAAGCTATTTGTAGGTCGCATAGGATTGGAAAGTGACAAGTAGATAAACTGGGGATTCGACCAATTGTAGTAAAGTTCGTCAGCTATAGATATCGAATATTCAGTAATAAACGATTATTGAAAAATACAAATATAGTAATACGGGAACATTTAACGAAGAAACGGATGAACGTAGTACGGGTAATAAATACGGTCGTAGAAATGTCTGGACGGAAGACGGTAAAATAAACTATTGACATCTAATCAAAGGATTGTGATAAGAACGCTGGCCGATTACGATAAATTGTTATTTAGAATTTCGGAAGAGAAGACGATTTAAAATTTCCCACTCTCGCGTTACGCATTATATCGTCTTATATTAAATGTGCTTTATGTTTATTTGTAGTATGTATATGTATATATATATTATGAGTGTGGTTGGTATATTATGTATTAGTGCGCATGTATTTTATTATCATCATTTTTAAGCGTATTTTTGTGTTGTATGTCAGTGTATTTAAGGTATGTACTTTCTACCGTTCATTTAGTCACTTCATTAATACTAACACTTGTTTTATCTCTCTTTATGCTATACGCAGTTTTGCTGAAACTATTCTTAAGAGAATTATTAGGTGGATTTTTATTTATTCGTCGATATATATTTGAATGTTTGTTACCCTTACGAATTAGCATATTCGGGTGGTTTTTTGATTATGCAAGGTGGATATATTTTAGGAACTGTTTTACTTCTTTTCCGTTTTTTATATGTAATAGGTTAGAGTTGTCAAATTTCTTACTTAAACTCGTCTATTCTTATTTATTGGAGTTCTTATTTATTCTATTATTTATCGCTAAATTTTCAAACAGTTACTATAATGGGACTTAAAGTGTATTACCAAAATGTTCGGGGATTAAATACAAAAGTTAAAAGAACTTCATTTAGGAATGTGTAGAAGTAACTTTGATATTGTAGGATTCACTGAAACTTGGTTAACTTCCAAGTGTTTGCAACAATGAATTTTTAAATCAAGGTTATTTTGCTTATCGTCGGGATAGAGTTGGTAGGAGGGGAGGCGGAGTCTTGTTAGCGATTAAGGACACATATGTTGCAGAGGAAATTGCGTTTCCCAGTTTTGGGAATATAGATTCAGTTTGGATTAAGGTCAGGAATGTTAGTCTGCATGTACAAACACTTATCGGTTGTATTTATGTTCCTCCTGGTACATCTTGCTCTTGTTATAGCAGATTTTTTTATGAATGTCATAATTTATTATTGAATATGAAAAATACAATTAATATTATAATTATGGGCGATTTCAACTTATCCATCTCTGGTTCTGGTACTCCGCTTGATTATCTTAATAAAAATATTATTTCGCTTTCAAATTTCATTGAAATTAATAATCTCAGTTTAGTAAATAATGTCCTTAATTCGCAGAGAAAAACTTTAGATTTGATCATTACTACTTCCCGTTTTGAGTGTTGATGTACAGAGGTCACTTGATCCGCTTCTTCCTGAGGATAAGTATCATCCTGCTCTGAATATCACTGTTCGCTGTAGTTCTTTACATAAAGTGGATTTTAGTACAAGCGTGGCACCTTACAACTTTAGGAAAGCAAACCCTTTAACATTAAAACAAAAAATTTCCCTGATTGATTGGGAACAACTTTATAATATCAGAAATGTGGATGATGCAACTACTTATTTTTATAGTCTAATATACAATGAACTTCAGAAGCATCTTACCAAGAAATCATCTAGAAAGTCTACATACCCGCCTTGGTTTACACCAGAAATTGTTCGTAAACTAAAACTGAAAACTAAGTTTAGAAAATCCTATCGTAGAACCCGCAAGGAGACTGATTATTTTAAGTTTAGTAAACTACGGGCTGAAGTTGCTAATAAGGAATTCTTATGATGATTATATTCTTAAGACCGAGGTTGGTATTCAAAAAAACACTAGCAATTTTTGGGCTTTTGTTAAATATAGACGTAATGATCGGCTACACCCTAGCGTAGTAAAATACAAAAATATAGATCATTGTTCTAGTAAGAATATTTCAAATGCTTTTGCAGAGTATTTTTCATCTGTTCATGTGACTGACAGCTTCATGACACTTAAAACCTCTTTAATTAAAGATGGAAGACACTTAAAACTTGCTCCAATCACCATAAATGATTATAAAAAATCTATTAAGATTCTGAAACCTAAGTGGAGTGTTGGGCCTGATGGATTACCGGCAATATTGTTTAAACTATGTTCGGTAGAGTTTGAAAAGCCACTTATATACTTGTTCAATCTTATTATTGGAACAGGTAAATGGCCTGTATTGTTAAAAACAGCTAAGGTTGTTCCAATTTTCAAGTCTGGTGATCGTTGTGCAGCTGAAAACTATCGTCCTATCTCCCTACTATGTGTACCCAGCAAAATATTAGAGTCAATTTTATATGAATGATTATATAAATTTTTTTTGCCTAGAGTTTTTCCTGAACAGCATGGTTTCTTAAGGTCTAGATCTACTACAACTAATCTTGTTACATATACAAAATTAATTACTGACTGTTTGGAGCAGCGTCTTCAAGTTGATTGTATTTATACGGATTTTAGTAAGGCTTTTGACAAAGTCAGCTATAGTTTACTTCTGGTTGAGTTACATAATTACGGATTTTCTGACGATTACATACAGTTATTTAGATCATATTTAACTTCGCGTGTGTGCTACGTATTATTTAACGGATACCAGTCCAAACAATACATTCCTACTTCCGGAGTACCACAGGGGTCTAATTTGGGTCCACTATTATTTAATATTTTCATAAATGATATAGGAATTAACTTACATTCAAAATTTCTATTATTTGCTGATGACTTAAAAATTTTTAGATCAATTAAACTGTCAGTAATTGTGAATTGTTGCAAGATGATTTATGTAGAATGGTGACATGGAGCGACAATAATTATTTACCTTTTAATTATAAGAAATGTGTTTATATTCGATTTTGTCGTACAAAAAATAAATGTCTCTTTCATTACTCTATGGGTAATGTTCCAGTTTGTAATGTAACCTGTGTTCGGGATTTGGGGGTTTATATTGACAACGAGCTTAAATTTGCAACTCATATTGGTAATGTTACCAAAAATGCTTACAGAACTATGGGTTTCATCATTAGAAATTCATGCGTATTTCGTGATCCTAGGACTCCGCTGTTACTATTCAACACTCTTGTAAGATCGCAATTAGAATACGCATCTGTGGTTTGGGATCCTTTCTACACTAAATATATTCATACGGTGGAAAAAGTTCAATCGCAGTTTTTGAGGTATATTTATTACCGTCAAACTGGTGTCTATCCAACATTTTTAAGTTATAATATTTTATGCGATTTCCTAAATATTAAATCCTCGAGTGCTAGAAGAAAGATAAGTAAGTTGAGGTTCCTGCATGATCTTTGTAACGCTCGCATAGATGACAATTATTTATTATCTATAATTTCATTTATGGTTCCCCAGTGTTAATAGTAGGTCACATCGTATTTTCTATGAATCGCATGCTCGTACAAATCTAGGTTACAACTCACCACTTTTATCCACCTTACGTCTATATAATAACGTACTAAATATTCATCCACAGTTAGATATTCATTTCGATAGTAAATTTGTATATAATAAATTTTTTTAGACTCTATATTTCAGTTGTTACTTTTCAGTAAGTTTATTTTATTTTGGTCATATGTGCGTGCCCCGATGGAGAGTTTGTTTACATGAGAGTATGGGTGTATGACTGGTATATTTCTGTTTTTTTTTGTGCTTTTCGGATGTGTGCTTGTATGTGGGTATTGTATTTCATTAGAATCATTTTTCGGTTTGTATTAGTAATTTTTTGTTTTCAATCTGAATATTATTTATATTAATTAGCGTGTTGTGTGAGTGTGGTTCAGTTTTGTTCATACTTTTACTTTATAATTATTCTGTAAGAGCGTACACTGTAATTGGCGTTATGCTGTTGTGTACGCCGTATTGTTTTGTAAATAAATAAATACTAGCGTCGCCTGATCGCTTCGCTCGCGAACTCCAAGCCAATTTCTTTGGGGTGTGAACCCTGTCACCACAGTCGGCTCGCAATTTTTCGCCAGTCATCGGGAGTCTTCTTCACACCTGTCAGCGAACTGGTCACGTCGCCCGATCGCTTCGCTCGCGAACTCCAAGTCTCGTCTTACGGCCTATTTTTCATAGTGATAGCTTATTTGACTTGGGTGGACATACCCTTTCCAAAACTGTACATCTCAGTGAAATCATCCAATTAGATTAGGCGGAGCATAAAAAAAAAACACAATTTCTGGCAATTAGGGTACAGCTGCAATGGCTGGACCGATTTTTGTTTTTGATAGCCTAAAACCATGCCGGCATTGGTGGTATTAAGCTTGCAAAATTTCAGCCCAATCGGATAAACAGTTTAACCGTCTATAAAACAAGAACAAACAAACAAACATTCTTTTATATATATATATATATATATATATATATATATATATATATATATATATATATAGATAGATAGATATATATATGATCATCATTGGTGTATCAGCCCATAGGCTGGTTCGTTCCATGCACCAACAGCCTCCATGTAAGCCGGCCAGCTACTTTTCTTTTTATCTCAGCATATGTCGATGTTTTGGCATCTTCCAGTATGATAACCACCGGATTTATTCTTGGTCGCTCACGTGATTTCTTCCCGATTTCAATTACTTCTTTTAAGATATTTTGATTCTGCCGTAATTTATGACCGACCCATTTGAACCTCGTCTGTGTAATCTTCTTCAGTATGTTTCTTTGTTCATCAATCCTGTTCAGTGCCGAGTTATTGCTGACTTTGTCAGTTCATTTAATTTTCTGTAACTTTCTCCAGCACCACAACTCGAATGCCTGTGTTTTATTTTTGTCTTTCTGCTTCCATGACCAAGTTTCTGCTCCGTATAAAGCTACTGGACATGCCAGCGTTTTAACTAGCCTCTTCCGCATGGTCAGTGGCATTGTTTTTCTGTGTTAACAACGAATAATCAAAATGCTTATTTGCCCAATGCGATACGGCAATTAACCTCTTGCGTGCAGTCCGTGTTAGATGATACTATTTGGCCTAAGTATTTGAACTTTCTCACTTGTTGGATTACTTCATCTTCTATATTTATCTGAATATTTCGGATGTCCTTATCAATTATAACCTTAGTCTTCTTTTTATTGATTTTCATACCATATTTTAACATAACCAAATTTAGTTTATTAATCATTTTGCGTAGAGTTTTGGCCCTGCCTGCTAATACCACTTGATCATCAGCAAACTTGACCTATTTTAATCTCTTGCTTGCGTTCATTGAAGGTTTCTCTATTAATCATTTCTGCGAACACGTTAAATAGTTCCGGTGAAAGCAGGCACCCTTGTCTAACTCCATTATTTACGCTCACTTCTTCAGTTGTATTATCATTGAATTTTATTCTCACGCTTTGTTTGTTATAGAAATTATAGATTGCTGTAACTAGATGGGCATCATATTCTATTTAGTAGAAGAAAAAGAGTTTGCCACGGGAATTTATCGAATGCCTTTTCCTTATCAAGAAAAGCTACCTACAAATATCTTCCGTGGTTAATCATGTGCTCTCCTATTATACGGAGCATCATAATTGCATCACGAGTCGCCTGTCCTTTCCTAAAACCGAATTGGGTTTCTTTCACATATTGATCCAACTTTCGTTCCAAACGTTTTTTAATTATTTTAAGCGTTCTTTTCCTGTGCGTCTTGACATATATATATATATATATATATATCTATATATATATATATATATATCTCAATGTTAGCGGATTACATTTAATCAAATATTATTAATTTACAGCATATTATGTTTAAGGTGTCTATTCTTATAGTTCGTGTATATAAACTGCAGTTGCCTAGAATAGTAATTTCCTGAGATATACTGATTTTCATTAAATATGCTATTATCGCAGAACTTACGAGTTATAGCGGGAATATAATCCCGAATGAACGCTAAATTTAATACCTTATGCACTTCCCAGATTCCGGTATATCTTTGGGCACTTAATACTTAAACATATATTTTGTATTAATTGTATTAAAGCTCGCCTCGAGCATAATCACGGGACGAATAAGCGCTTTATAAATGTTGAGCTTATTATTAACGTTATAAGTTGTACGATTTACGATTAAATAAACTGCGTTTAATGTTTTATTTGTTTTTAGAGCGGCGTAATTTACATGCGCCGATAAGGTTAGCCGTTTATCTAATAAAACACCTAAATAACGTAATTCACCAATTTATAACTTTATCATCGACTAGATCAGATAGCAAAAATTGGTCGAAGACCAGTAAAAAAGATGGCCATAGTTTTTAATGCGTTTATTTCGATTCACCATTTGCGATAATACTTTAAAACGCGAAGTACATGGATTTTTAATTGATTTTTAATAGCAGTTTGTAAGAATTGCAAATATTACTACATCATCTGCATATAGAGCAACTTGCGTGTTTGACAATTTTGGAAATTCGTAGAGAAATAATGCGAATAAAAACATACCCAAAATACATTACACGTATTATACACGGTTTATTTCGAATATTCTCAGAATTAAAAAACGTTTTACGTGGAACGTTTTTTGTTGTTGTTGTTGTGGGGATACCTTGAGAACCGTGTTTACGAAACATGTCCGCGAGATCTGGGAGATCTGGAAACTCGGATTTCTGAAGAAATTTTCAAAATTCAGCCAGCTATGTTCGAAAAAGTCTTCTAAAATTTTGTAAAAATTGAATGAATGTATTGTTGAAAATGGTGCTGATCTGAACGATATTGTGCTCAACAAATAATTGTAAGCTAATCTCTTGTTTTCTTATATTTCATTAAAATTTTATTGAAAACTTTTGGTCGAGTAGTTTTTGCGTTATTAAAAAAAAAAAAAATACTATCCGTCATCTCTGAGTCACCATATATATATATATATATATATATATATATATATATATATATATATATATATATTCTCGCAACAAATTGATTTCAATCAACCAAATGACAGACTGACTTCAGATCGGGATTCAATACAAACGAACATCTATTGAAAATTGCAATGCTAATACAGAAATTTGAAGAGTACAACATAGATTTGTACATGGCATTTATAGCCTATAAGAAGGCATTTTCGACACAGTGGAAGTCTGGGCAGTACTGAATTCATTAAACCTAATTAGTATAAATGCCAAGCTATAAAGAACTGGGTCTGCTACAATGCAGATAAATTTATGGAATAAAACGAAAATAATCCGAATAAAAAGTGTTTAAAAACTCGAACTGTACTCCAACCGGTATTAGAATAGACGGTCAATATTTGAATCATATGAGATTCGCGGAAGATATAATAGTCTGATTTAAATGTACACTCGAACAAAATATAACTGGAAATAAATTTACATAAAACACAACTAATGACGAATATTAGGAAACAGTATGCAGTAAAATCGGAACAGATAAAGCAAGTAGATAGTTACATATACTTAAGTCGAAATATCACAACAAATAAATACAATGAAAGCAGAAGTGGCAAGGAGCATATCACTATCACGGGTTGCGCTTGGAAAATTACGCATAGCATTCCGCAATAAACGAATACCGATTAATCTGAAACGTGTAAACTATATAAAACTAATGTGTACTTCCGATTCTTGAAATATGGTCATATAAAAAAACAAATTTAAAAAGAATAAGAAACGCTCAGACATGAGAGAATGATGCTGGATGTAAGATTATCACATCGCAAAAGAATGCACGGGGATGATTCGATGGAGCGGATGGCTATAACAAAATGGACTTAGACTAGCCGCGTCACTAGAAGAAACGATAATAGGTGGTCAAATCGGACCTTACAGTGGTGGCCGATGGACAGAAAATATGAAACAAGGCGACACGATGATATAGCAAGGTCGTTTGAGGAAAGCGTAGTACAAAAGTGGGTGGAAGACGTTGGGGAAAGTCAACATCCAGGAGTGGATAGATAAAGGTTGATCGTGATATATATGTATATATTGCGGGCATTGAAAATTATATTCTGCGTATACCTAACATAAATGAACATATTTATGAATACAAAAAATATATAGCGCACACACATACAATACAAACACTTATATTATGTGTATGTATTTATATCACGTTTAAATTAATAAGGCCTCGTATTTATTTAAATAAAATTTGACAGCTACGAGCGGGATATGTATGACGAACTTGAAAATAATAATTTTTAAAATTATTACGAAAACAATAATCACAGCCGTAGTAGCAATAATAATAATAATTATAATAATTATAGTAACGACACTAGAAGTAAAACGAATAGAATAAACAAATGAATAAGGATGTAAACTGTATCGATGGAGAGGTTTTTGAACAGGTCAACGTCCTAGGTTGTACAGGTTTGATTTTTTTTTCTATTTTATTTACCCGTCGCCTACGCTACTTGTCGCCGCGTGTATTTCGAATCACGACCGGCTAAATAAGAATCGTAAAACAAAAAAGCGAATAGTGCAGGATGTTATTTCGTTAACTTTAAATTTACGCATTTAAATAAATTCGAGCGACCGTCACAGCGTCTAGAATTATCCGCCGTGTGTGTCGTTGTGTAAAAATTATAAAAATCTCTTAACGCGAAACTGGATTTTTTTTTTTGTAATCGGTTCGAATCGTAATGGAAATCTCTTCGGCGGAAGATAAATCCTCTCCTGACATTCCGTTCTATACGTAGCCTCTCATTCCTGGTATCAACATTCTTCCGTTAGACTTTGTGTCAGATCGTTCGTTTTATTTTAACAACTAGATAAAATGAAATTTTGGAATACGCTTTATTTTCTATAATTCCGTTTTTTCCCTAAATAAAGCTCCGAATGTCGGCATTGGTCCTGATCGTCAACTCTGATGGGAGAAAACTCTGTTCACAATCCTGACAATCAATTATCACCATATATTAGATAGAGTATTCTTAGTGATTTTTTCCCAAATCGTCCTCACATGATTTTTCTTTTTTATTTAATATTCTGTAAATCTCCATACGCCGTTTGTAAGTACCAGGGTTATTACAGCATAAGAAGACACGTGTCTAGTTTATATGTATGCTAGGAGTCCGCTTTCTCCGGCAAAAGTCAGAATTATACTTATTGATTGAGGGTTGTTTGAGAGTATTTTATGTATCGGGTCTTGAATTTTGTATTTTAACCTGTGTGGTGCGAGTATTTGGCAGTTGTAGATTAAGTATGTGACTGTTTATTCTGTTAAATGTCCGCATAGGGGGCAGTTTGTTGGTGGAGGGCTACCCGCACGTAGACGGTTTTTTACTTGTGCCATCTGGAGGGCACCAGGATTCTAGGGTTGATTTTATGATCCGCAGCAAGGTTGTTTGTGAGGTCAAGTCGGTAGTCCACTACTGTTTACTGTTGTTCATGAGTACCTATGCTAATGTTGATGGGGGTGGTGAATATTCTGGTATTGGTGAAAGTACCATAGACCGAGCTTCGAGGTCTACTTTATCACTACCGTGCATCCCAATCCGACTTGGGATCCACAAAAAGCGGATTTCCCTTCCTTCCTTATGTAGTGTGTGTAGATTGTATTGAATTTCTAATATTACGGTGTTCTTATTGTCTTGACGGCGTATTAGTTGAAGAGAAGAGAGGGGGTCTGTTATAACCAATGCTTTTCGATGCGAAAGTACAGCTGATCTGATGTACTGAATACAGTACGTAATTCCGTACAACTCTGCATACGGAGAAGTACAGCCATCGCTTAGTCGGATTGAGTGTAGTATATTATCAATTTGGTAAGAGAAAACTGCTGGTGAATTGTCATCGCCTGCTGTAGAATTTGCTCTAATTTTTCTCGTTCGAAAAATCAAAAACATTATATCAGTAAATTGGAGTTTTCTTCAAAGGATTAAGAACCCTACATAGTTTTTCACCCGTCACCTCTACCCACAACTCGATAGGATTTGTAATCGTTTTTTTTTTTTTTTTTTTTTTTTCATAAAAATCGGAATAAATTCTGCCAGTCAAATATTATCATTTTTTACAAGCGTTAGTCATTCGAAATAATTATTAAAAATATCCCGAAGTTGAAAACATATTATATATATATATATAACAACGTGATTAAAGTGGTTAATCTGTTTATACATATTAGAATCAGACGGGTATTAGGAGAACGCCTTTACAGATGAAATCAAAATCAAACGGCAAGTAAAACAAGGCTGTGTCACCTATACTATTTAACGTCTACTCAGAGGCTAGTTTTCGGAAGACCATTACAACGGTTGGAAAAAATCTAATATCCAATATCGGGTATGCGGATTACACAGTATTGGTGTCAGGCTGTGCTTCTTGTATAAAAGTGCTTACGCGGATTTACAAAGTTAGCTTCAGTTATTGGATATAAATGCAGCAAAAATGGATGTTCGTTGGTAAACATAGGCGAGGTACGAAAACATCTGTGGAAGTCCAATATTTGGGAACTTGGTTTTGTGAAGAAGTCGATCAGAATACGGAAATTAGAACCAGAATTAAAAAAGCTAGGTCGACTTTAATCTCCGCGAAGAAGTTATTTACCGGAAAATATATAAGTTTACATTTGCGAATGAGGTTAATTAGAACTTTTTTTTACCGCCTTATTTTACGAAATTTAAAGTTGCACAATTACAGCAGCCATAGAAAATTTACGAAATTTAAAGTTGCACAATTACAGCAGCCATAGAAAATAAAATACAAGCCTTATATATATATATAGACGAATGTTAAAAATTCTTTGGACAGGTTGAATAACGAATCAGGAAATATTAAATAAGATGTCAAAAGAAAGGGAATTATTACAGACCATTCGAAAACGCAAACTGACTTACTATGGTCATATACATCGAAATAAAAAATATCATCCTTTTCAATTGGTACTACATGCAGAAATTGTTGGTAAAAGAAGAGGATAGATCTCCAACGACGATGCCAATGTACACAAGCGGAATTAAACAATGCGGCCATCGATAAAGTGAAAATAAGGATCTTTTGTTAATTTGACTGTTTTCTGTTTTGTACGTTTTTCCAATGGCGCTTTGTGAATTTAGATACTTGGACGTGCAAGAGGTTATCGGTGGAAACGAGTGGTTTTTCATGTTAAAGTGAATTGCTGATGAACATGTCGATGTTTCCTTTCTCGCGCGAAATTAGTTCTGGAAAGAAGTTATACTTATTAATAAATTTATTAACGACGACTTACCAGCACGAGTAAATCCTCGTAGTAGTAAGACGTTGATTTTTGAGCACCCGCACGATTTTAATATTATACGGTCGGCATAAGCGAACTGTCCGAATTGCGTGACAGAAGAACCGTTTCCTTTTCCCGTCCTGTATATATATATATATATATATATATATATATATCACCGCGTTTCCGTAAAACGTAATACAGACCGCGTGTCTGTGTCTTAATGATGACGCTTAATTCTGTTTTCGGTTGAAGATTATTTTCATTTATTCCGATAAATCTTGTTTTCCCTCGGTAGGTGGTTTTTTATCAAACCTGCGTCCATCTCCGGTAGTAATTCTTCCCGGATACTTGATAATTCGTTCTGTAAATTCACCGGATGCTGTTTTAGATCGATCGGTTCCTATATTTTTACTATTAATCCGCATTCCGAATTTTTTCGTTGATTATCACCGATCGAGGAGAGTTCCTCGATGTTTTTCGGGGTATGATTATTAATATTAAAATTTGATACTATTTCGGGTAAAAAACGGCGTTCCTGATATGTTTACCCAATCCATTTTCGAGGTAGAACATCAAGTGACTGAGCAATCCATAGGATATACACCTTGAGCGACCGTTATCTGAAACTACTATACTACTGCGAATATCACGGATTCGATTAGTCGTTAAAGAACCGCCTCCAGCTGCTGGTTGATCCGTATTTTTCGCGTTGTTTTTTCTCGTTTTTGTTCTTATCTAATTTGACCTAGGATAAGACTCCAAGTACCATTGAAAAGAAAACCATCCTCTATATAGAAATTCTCTAGATAATTACTAATTTAAACAGCTTCTCGTCTGAATTTCGCGTGATATTTATCCACACGACCGAAATGGAGAGGTTATTGAAGTCGACGACACGAGCTGATTTACATATATATGATCTGCCGCAGCAAATTTTTTACTTCTATTAATACGAAAATTCGCTGGCCTTTGAACGATATAACATTACAAACACGAACACGGAATACGATACACACATGTAACTTGTCTCCCCACGGTAAGTACAGCTGGTCTAGTATTTTTTCTACGTAACACTCGTCCAATTTTAGCTGTAATGTCTTTTATGTAAGGCAGGTTTAGAATCAAACTTTTCATTCCTATTAATGATGTCCTCTTTTTTTTAATTGTACAAAATTCATCGATGAAAAATTCAGCATTTATACCCGTTATTTACCGTGGAAACATCATACGATACATCACCGCAAGGTACTCTTCTTCTCGAGTCGTCGCTTTTTTCGAAAATAGTAAGGTGTTATCGACCGAAAGTTTATTTAATTTTCTTTTTAATGATTCTTTTATAATTTTCTATTGACCGTACTAGTCCGCCACTCAACGCGCGTACTTATCATCCTTATAGATGGATATATATATATATATATATATAAGAAAAATAAAGCTCTTACAAAATTAATGAGTTATGGACATTAATTGAGATTGCAATTTAAAATTATCCGAAAACCGATTTTATTTTGCCACGACTTTTATTTTAAATTTCGAGCGGAACCGTCGATTGCCATTAAATCATCAAAATTAGGAAAATCTGTTCGACTCGCGATATTACGTACAGCCTCCAATATAGCGAAAACGTTTTATCTGCGACGAACGTATTAGTAATGATGGAAAAAAAGGCAACAACATTTCCCGGAATCGGCGGAACTCGAGCGCAGTTGTTTGGTTTTTTTCGGATGTTCTAACGTGAATTTAACGTAAACATATCAACCAGAAATAGAACATTGTCGGAATACACGTAAATACGAACTGTTTACCACTGGTCCTTTCCTTTTCTATCCGAAAATAGTAGTTGCGATAATAATATTGGTATATCCGTGGCTTTATATCCAACGACGTCCAAATACGACTATGGCCGAAATAGACGTAATTGCGTACAGACGAGTGAAGCCCGTACGTGTAAATGGTAGAAAATAAAACTATGCTTCTCTTCGAAGAAAACAAAATAAACAATAAATCCAGGAAGAAATAAATAAAATTATCTTTTCTAAAGTCGAAATTAAAGAAAATAGAGAGAAAAAAAAAGACGGTAAAGTTATTTAGACGGCACAAGCATAAAAAAATATCGTAAACCGTCTAGGTCGTACAGCCATATCACGCAATTATCTATATACCAAAAGCTCTCCACCAAAAAACTGTCCCTTATGCGCCTGATACGAAGAATTCTCTCAAAAAACCCTCGATCAATAGTCAGGGTGACTAATCCTTTGTACGTTTTATTTACGTATAAATCGGAGTAGCATTCAAAGAACCAGTTACGTGCGACGTAATTGCGTGTTAATCTAGTGATGCACAGAGCGAGCTACTTCGGAGTATAATTAAAAGTTGTACAAATGAAGGAAAAATTTGTTCCGCGGACTTGGATCGAACTCTAGAGCTCCTAAGCAACTACGCAACCGCTGATATAATAAATATATACAAAGCGCGCATGATCAAGATCTGCAAGTTCGGATTGAAAAGTAAATCGCACGGTATGATGGTTAATAAAGACGTGACAAAGTTAGTTAAAGAATATCTACAGCGTAAGCTACCGTGCAATCAATTATTTAACAGCGGATCATTCAATATGCATATCCGACAAATCTGTTCGATAACAGCCTACATGATAAAGTAGAAAACCCGTAATAAAAGAAAAAAAGAGAATTCACGGGATACTTGAACGCGAGAGTAGGTAACGTAGGAAAGGATAAATAATAATGTCAGAAAAAGCGTTGGCGAGTTTGGACTCGGAGCAAGGAGTAAAGGAGGAGAACGTCTTCGTGCAATTTAAACCAAACTGGCAACAACTAACACTGCGTTCAATCAACATGCGAAACGGCCTGAAACTCCCCAAAACACAGGATTCAGATCTCCACTATTAATACGTTCAGGATGGCGGAAATCGATAATGTGACCGCCAGACCAGGTAATAATTCAAAGCACAACCGAAAAGTCAGGTAGACCAACTATAACCACCTGAAAAAAAAAGCAACAACACTGAATTGATGCTAATAGAAAAAAAAAGAAGGAAATCTCGAAAAAAGACTGAGTAAAAATAAAAACACAGACATGAACGAGAGGACAAAAAGAAGTATACAAATAAAATATAAGCTTGAGTATAGAAATGCACAATGTGATAATCAATAGATTAATAATCGTAAGATTAAACTCATTTTTCAAAAGTATTCACTCCAAGTATAATAAAAATTAAAGCAAATGATGTGGTGGCTGTAGCCCGATGGAAATTTCTGTAGTATAGTAATTCGTACGGTTATTTGCGGATAACAACAAAAACCACAAGAACATATGGAGAAATAATCGAAATGGAAGCTTACAACACTTAGAACGGAAGTTGAAACGGCTATAAAGCAAATTAAAACTGGTAATGTTGCCGATCCAAACTGCGTAAAATTCGAGAACATTAAATAAACGGAAGATAGGTCCACAGGTGCATAAAACTTTACTGCAAAATACGGATGACGGGTCATTGACCGGAAGACTAGTACCACTTTCTATTTTCATCACTACACCCAACAATAAAAAAAAAAGATCTACAATCGCGTGTAGTAATTATAGATAATGTCTTAATGCAGCAAAATTATATCGACGATAATTACCGATAGTTCAAATCAACCTAAAAGACATATCGCATGGACAGACAAGATTCATGCCAGGTAAAATCACCAGGGAATGGATAATTAACGTGAAACAAATACTGGAAGAATGAAGGAATTTAATGACCAACAATGTATTTCTACTTTATAGATGTCTAAAAAAGCAGTTGATTCCATTAAATGGAGGAAGCTGCGAAGTATTTAAAAAACGTACGAGAATACATGAACATTCCTTACGTTTTATTAAACGATTGTATGGAGATGATTATAACATCCGACTAATTAGAAGTGCAAACAGAAATAAGACGGATAATTTATACTTTCACCTCTGTTGTTTACTATTATATATATATCACGATAAGCCTTTGTCTATCCTTTCATGGATGTTGGCTTTCGCCAACGGCTTCCACCGACTTCTGCCCTGCGTTTTCCTCAACAAATTTATCCCAGCTACCTTTCCTATATCATCTTGCCATCACGTCATTGGCCATCCCTGTTTCCTTTTTCTGTCTGTCGGCTACCATTGTAAGGTCTTGACCATCTATTATCTCCTCTTTGAGTCACGTGGCTGGCCCGAGTACATATAGCCATCCGCTCCATTGTATCATCCAACTGTGTTTGTTCACGAATCCATATATTTTTTTTATGATCTGATAATGTTATATCCAGCTTCATTCCCTCATATTCGGTCTGAGCTTTTCTTATCCGTTTTAAATTTGTTTTATATATATATAATTTATTTTGAGACAGATATTATACAGTTTGGAGGACGGAATCTGCAGGTGGATTAATTAATTATCTCAAATATGCCGATGATATTGTTGTAGTGAGTGGTTCGAAAAATACGCTATGAGAAATTACAAGATGAATGCGGAGAATATGGACTACGCATAAAACGAAGTAAAACAAATATAAGTATAATAAACAATAACGGAAACATATAAAGAAATCGGTGGCTACGAAGTAGTTTTTCATGTACCCGGGATCAGTGATTACCAACACTGAAATTTCCTCGACAGACGTAATCGCAGATCAGCCATGACATGTAGTACAATTACCGCCGGAATTATGCACGAGTTTATTGACGTACACGATATTAAATTTAACTAAACGTTTAGTCCTTTCGAGTAGCGCTGATAAAAGTTGATCACTTACTGAGAAGGAGTTCAATAGAAAAAAAAATGCGTTTGAAAGACCGTCCTTCGCAGAGAACAGGAGAAGGTTTTCTCAGTTTCTTTTTCTGGATTCATAGTTCCGCGTGTAAACTCTCTAGAACGTCGAGTAATAATGGAAAGATTTAGTAGAAAAAGACGTAAGGGCGGACTGCGGATGGCGACCAGTCAAATACACTGAACGGATCTGGTCTACACGAAGCGGTCTGGAATATTCAAAATAGAATGACTTGGTAGACTATAGAATGCCAATTTGAAAGCGGATAAAAAGCAAAATGGGCGAAATTAATTACGATAATTTATTTTTGGCATTCGATGAAATAAAATTATAACTAATCTGATAAACGGTCGTTTATAAATTGACCAAAATGGAGTAGATACGGAATGTCGAAAAAAAAAAAGTATATTTCCGAAAAGTAGAAATTACCACCGAACCGTATCGTAAACGCCGGTAAAAACAAAAAAAAACAAAAAAAAATATTGGCAGTAATCAAATATGATTCGATAAATTAATGCTTGGGTCGATTCATAATTTTCTTCTATCGATTTAAACGAACCCCATCATCATCCTGCGAAGGAAAGGAATGCGTCAGTGTGGGAAAACCTTTACTGGCAATAACGATAAAAGAAACGAGGGAAATATTTAAATAGTACGATTAACGATCGCTTTGTCTTAGTAGGGAATTAAACATAAAAGTAACAATTAAATAAAAAACAAATATTTTTTTACAAATATTCCCAATCCGAGCAGGTGTACTCAAATCGTACGACTATAATAAGTACACGTTCAAATTCGTGAAAATCTATTTGATACAAAGTCGAGAGAAAAATCGTTTTTGGGGGAAACTGTATAATTAAGTTTTATGACTTCCGAATTATTCGATGTAATGTTTTAAACGAGAAATTAATGGTCCCTAAAGTCGTAAATAAAAAAATCGAATTAAATTTATTCCTAATTTATTTAAATTGTCCGAAATCCGTACAATAGTCCCTGTTCGTCTATAAAACAAGTTGATCATTGCACGAAGGTCATCTCGTAAATCCGGCTAAGTCGAAATACTCGTTAATATATGTCGTGTATATGTTTGTACGTGCTCAAATATGCCCACATATATTACATATATATATATATATATATATATATATATATATATATATATATGTAATATATGTATACATATGTTTATCCAGAAAGTGTTTCTGTAGTGTTCCTCCTTTTAAACACAGCAATATATTCTCATTCGTCGTTATTAAGATTCCGACAGACATCTGCAGAAATTTCTCAATACTTCGAATGTAGTATATGAATAGCAATACTCAATTTTATAATTTCATTGATTTATCTATTACTTCAACCGATAATTATTCTCTTGGTCCAATTTCACCAAAAAAATTACAGTCTTCCACACTCTTTCATTCATCGTTTACAATCCAACCCCCCGAGCCGAGAAAATTATAGAACTAACTTTATCCAGCATATCGCAATAGTCAACGGCTATAACAAAAATTCAATTCACAATTTTACATGTAAAGAAAAAAACCTTTGTTGTTTCAGAAGGTCATTTTTTTTCTTATCCGGATCAATAAAACAGATAAAATTACCCGTCTTTTTATTTTTTTACTTTTTTTTAAGTTAGCGAAATTCTTAAAAAGACAATTATAGTACAATGTGGTTTGACATAAATAACTTATTTAATAGTTTACTTAATAGAAAACTTAGTTTTTAAAAATGTTATTAATTAATAATAGCAGCGCTTGTTAATTCATTTGTAAAGATTATAACTGTATATAATATATTGATATTGATATGTCGGGGAGTAGTGATTTTACGAATTATAAACAAAATAAAACGGTTTAATCGTTGTAAATATTTTTTTTTTATTTGCTCGAAGCTTTTCGATAATATTATAGAACAAACCGCAAAATAACAATCCTCAACAAAATAAAAAAGGCTAAGGTTACTCTTTAAGATCAATTATTAAATATATATATATATAAAAATGTACTTAGAAATTCTTAGAAATCTTTAAAAAGGCAATATTACGATAGCGATAAATAATCATAGAAGATTATTTGAAATAATTCCTAACAATAAAACAGAAGAAAATGGGACATTACAAAAATCTTAAGTATCCGGAAATAAACCGTACAAAATGTAATAAGTTTTATATCGGTGAAAGTAGGCTACAAATAAATAATAGACTAAGATAACACTTATCTTTATATAAAAATTAAAATGACGGCAGGTTACTTTATGGAAAACACGGCACAGAAGAAAAAGATAACATATAAAATATAACGGATAATATAAAAAATGTTACGCGTAGTATATAAATTTAAAAAAAAATATATTAGAAAAATTACGAATTATAAACCGTAAAAATAGTAATAATTTATTAAATAATATGATCGATTTTAACGAAGAATTAATTTCAAAATCGATTTTATAAATAGAACTTATTGTAAAAATAAATCAAAGAGTAAATTACCTTCGGCTAGTTAAATATATATGGAATATATAAGTTGTTGTATATAAAAAAGTTAATTTATATATAACGTTTTTTGTGTACACTTGATAATGCCGTAATTGTTGAAAAGCTTTGCGCAAATAATTTTCTTTTTATAGTGATTAAACTGTGTTTTTATTTTGTTATATATATATATATATATATATGAAAAACTACTGAGAATTTTAACTCTGGAAAAAAAAACTGACCTTATCAATTTTTCTATCAACCATATATATATATGTATATACAGAGTGTTTTCATAATTGACTCTAGTGGAAATGAAAAAAATTATAATAAATAGAAAGATACAAAAAAATCATTAAAAATATGATAATATTTTTTTTTGTCAAACTTCGTAGTTCACAAAAAATGGCTGAAAATTATATACATCATTTTCTAAGAAGAGTCGAACTCGTTGCGATTGATTGACCTTCCTCAATGTCTCAACAGAAATTTAAGATTATATGACATTCTGTTGATCCCGCTTGTAATTTTCAAAGCTTACAAGTTTTCGAAACACTCAAGTCGTTAATGCCTTCGAAATTGCATAAATAAACGAAGTCTTTTGAAACTCCACCCTGTATAGCGATGAGTGAAATGTTTTCGTGCTCAAATCTACGGTACACATACACGAAGATTTGAACGAAAGAATACGACCGCGCAAAATCGTATAATCTTGGGCGTGCGCCTACGGCTATCCGTTACTTCGTTCAAATCTTCGCTGTCTACGTGCCTAAGTGTATATTTAGCTCGTTCACTCGTTTTTTTTACGGGTTAACTACTTATATACGACGCGCCAATTTCACTTTTAAGAGATTAAACGAAAATAGAAAAATATGCCGTAATTAAATTTAACAAGCCGATTGTAGATTGGAACGATAATTATTACGACGCGATACTTAACTGTCAAATAATCTAATACAAAATCTAAAATTTTGAAGCGTTCCAACAATGGCATGTCGTTTTATCGCGTTTACAATCAACCGTAACGAAACTAACGAATGAAATAGTAAAACGAAATTTTGCAAAACTGTCGCCTCATCTAGAAGATGCGAACTATCGATACAAAACCTACGAAATAACGTAGTACCGACTCGTCTGCAAGATTTTCCGCAACCTCAACCGGAATATATCGTCTGAGAAGATTTGTATAAATGTTGAAAAGTGGGTTAATAACCTCACTTGGAAAGCCTGGCATAATACGTTATATATACTAGTGCCGCAAAAAAAAATACAAATATTAATATTGATTGCATTCATAATAATAATAATAATAATAATAACAAAAATAATATTAGAATTTTTATGATAAGTTTTAATAAATAAAAGTTAATGTTTCATTTAATCGCATAATATAAGATCGGTGTAGGTCACACAAGAGTGTCTAATTGAATTAGGGAATAAATATATATATATATATATATATATATATATATATTAATATTTTTTAATGGGAATGCCTTTACAATTCACGCAACGCGATACCGTGCGTAGGAATTAATTTAAGCGCGAACAAATTCTTCAGAAATATCGCTATGCCGGGACGTAAATTACCAAGATCAACAAAACACTTTATGCAGGATATGAGCGCAGTAATTTAAGGCATGATTCAAAATGTAACGTTATTAAAGAAGGACATTCGAAAAACGTACGATCAATATTCCTAGATTGCACGTCCAGAGTAGTAGGGGTTGGGTTTTTTGTTGTTTTTTTTTCGGCCCAGCTTGCGCCATTTGGCCAGTTTTTATCTAGTTAGTGTATTTTAAATTTCAACGCAACTACGCTTGATAAATTTATGTAAACTAATTGTAACAGGAGACAATGGTTCAGAAACAACTCAATACAGGTAATGTGTGTCACTTTTGTAAAATACTAGAGAACAGCTCATCCCTATGCTTTAGAAATTTCGGACAAACCCAAATTTGATGCTCAACACAGTTGTCAACATAGCACGTATTACACGTACCATCCGGAATTATGCCTAATGCAGCAAGATGGAAGGGAGAAAGATTATGCCCAGTACGTAGTCTAAATAAGGTTGATATATAATCCCTCGATACATTCTGGTACAATTGAAATCGTGGCTTGCTGGAAACCGTATGAACTAAAGCGAAGTATTTTTTCCCTTTATTCCGAGGTGGTCCGGTAATAAGTAATGGACGAATCGCAATCAGCTGCTAAGTAAAATTTATTTTAGGCTCGATGTTTTTAAAAAGGTAGAGCCGTGGAAATTTAGATGGAGGCGATTGTAATTAGTATTTACGAGTGAGAGTGATGACTGCTGTATATTCTGCAAAGTCACCTTACGTTCCGACTGTATGGGAAGTATGATATCGTGTGCAGAAACTAAACAGAACACCAGTACAAGATTTCGTTTTAGCTAACGAATCTAAAATATCATTGTCTGGGATTCCTCGATGTCCCGGCACAAAAACGCGATTATACCCGAGCATTCCGTACGATTAAGTTTTAACACGATGAAATAGCTACACGTACTGATTCTTCGTAGTAGGCAATCCGTATGTAAATATATTTTTCGAAAAAACACGATTTTACAGAAAGCAAGTAGTGTAGCAAAGCTCAGTCGGTCAGGTAGCTAAGCTAATTTTATATAAAGAGCTATAATCGCGAATATCAATTTTAATTGTAGAAAATTTCTAATAAATGTTCTTACGTTACTGTATCTAATGTTTCTCTACAGGTTTTAGCACGTGTATTGCCGACGGACTAATATATATAAAAAAAAAGATCCCTCATTTTCGAAAACAAACTAACCCAATATGGCAAACTGAATAGCAGTAATTTAAAATATATCAATAATTTTATTCTTACTGAATTTAAATCTAGATATGATAAAGAAGCTAAGGGTAAATTAATCAAAAGTTTCCTTACTGATATCTTAGCTCATCTAAAAGATAAAAATTTTAATATCAACTTTTACACGTCTCAGTTATTAACTGGACATGTGGTTCTATCGCATACTGTTTTAACAAACCAAAAGATTATTAATAATAATATAAATGTTGTAACTGTTACGGTAATGATACAGAAGTTGTTCATTATATAATATACGAATGTTCTAAATATAATGAATTAAGATTAACGTATAATATAGATTGCTCATTGTCTTTCAATAAGATAGTTCTATTGGAGTATTGTCCAGCTTTTATATATTATGAAGTATTTTAGGTCATATTTTTATATATATTTATATATATATATATATATATATATATATATATATATATATATATATATATAAATATATATATATAACCGCTTCAGGTAGCCATAAGCTATCCAGTAGGTTACGTTATCTTTATAATTATGATGCTTATATTTAATAATAATAAAAAATAAATATATATATATATATATGTATATATTATATTTATTTATTAGTTAAAAATTGTAATTAAACAGAAAAAACTATGTCATTGATATCGATTATCGTGTAAAAACGTTGTAGTATAAACATGACGTAATTGAATATTTTATAATTACCAGAATATCGTTGAAATACGGATCGCCGGTAATCGAACTAGTCGGATCCATTACGTCTTGTGATTGTATTAATATCATATTTTTGGACGCATTTCGAACATTTTGACAGAAGTACGTCGGTAATTTTTTCACTAACAAACACACTACGTTCACTTCGTATACTAATGCGACAAGTTTGAATTAAAACCGTAATTATGATGAAAATAACGATCGAAATCAAATTAAAAAACTAAAATTAAAATCTAAACCGAAATTTAAATTCGAAATGAAATTAAAATTATCTTCGACAATCTCGAGTAAATATCTAAGTTGAGTCGCTGTCAAATTTATACACAATTTTCTGCAGGACACATTTAAGCTAGGATATAAATATGTATATATATATATATATATATTTATCGTTAGGTCAAAATAGATCGATGGAGTATTTAATACGATAATTCGATATAAAATACAAGTTATCACGACCTAAAAATTAAAAAAAAAAAAAACGAAAATTTTTATAATCGTTCGCGATATTCGAGAGAAAGAACGTTTTTTTTTACATTATCATATAAAAAAAACGACGTAACGTATGACGAAACGGTTACTTATTTTTTCATCGCGGTTCTTGTTTGTTATAAAGTATTCGTAACGATAGTCGATACTTATAAATTAAAAATTTCAAAGTAACGATATCGTACGTTTACGTAATAAAATCGCGTTATTCGTCTCGTTTTAATACGAATAAATAAATCGGAGATTTCGTTTTGCGGACCGGCCAGCGCGATCTATTGCGCCGATCAGCTGAGTATTACCTACCTCTCCCATCGCTAGACACAAAACCAGAAGTTATTCTTTAATCGTCCCGCGGATCTTTCCATCTCTCTCTATCCAGTCGACATATAGACATGTATATACACACATATATATATATATTTAAAGTATGTATATATATATATATGTATCGTTTCTTTTTCACCAACGAGACCAACCGCACCGAGGTTTTCCAAGTTCCAATCGAGCTTTCAACGGTTCCTCCTCTGTTTTGCTTATATTATTAGTTATACGAAGGACAAGAGCTGTAATATATAAATTCCCGTTGCCCGTAGACTAGAGAATCATGTTCGAGATTCAAGATATCTATACGCCGCCGCTTAGCCGATGTCTGTACGCACTCATATATCAACCGTCAACCAAGTTTCCCCATCATCTTTCTAATAAGACTTTCCTCACGTACATCACCACACACATATACACATACAAATATATATATATATATATATATATATATATATATAATGTGTATATAAATAAATTTCGCTAATATATATTTACACACACATATATATATATATATATATATATATATATATATATATATATGTATGCAAACATACTACATATATAGTGCACACATTACGTATAAAAATATTTATATAATACATATATATATATATATATATGTATGTATGTTTGCGAATATGTCCGTTCTAAAGTCCAATAATCCTCCTTAGTCGCTTGTTTATAAGTAATCGTTGGTCAGAAAAATCGCTATAAAGAAAATACGTGGCGACCCGAACAGACAATACCTTCATCTTTCTCCAGAATACTAATACAAACGACGGCGATACTTTAGCCAGACAGTTAGCACGAGCACCCTTTACTTCACCATAAAGTCCGCATCCAGCTGCGCGTCGAAGGAAACCTGTAAATTTACGATATAACTGTTTATTATAGTATACATTATATACGTATATACTTCACGGTCGTTTTAGTACAATTGCGGCATCATATCGCGCTAGTCTTCCAAAGTGGTGAAATATCAAGTTAAAAGCTACCAGATGACTAGAAATTGAAATGTGCTTGTAAACGGATTCGGGTAACGAATTTAGTAGACGTCGCTTGTTCTAATACCAAGTGTAGGAATTTACACAATTTGATAATCGCTCGTTCTAAAGTCCATGCCAAATCTAGGTGTCTAAAAAGAACGGAAAATAAGCGCACTAATTAAGTCTTAGCCTGGTAGATAAACTTTTAGGTCCACGTAAAAGTATTTCAATTTTAAACATACATATTTTAAAAAAAATTATCTAAAATTTCTAAAAAAGACGATTTTATAAGTAAAATATTCCTATTCACTTTTAAATCGTTCCACTCGTAGTTTATGCGCTAGATAAACTTTTAGTACGAATGAAATGCCTTCAAGAGACATTCGGTTGATGTAGAATGTTTAAATTCTAAAAATACTTGTTCAACTCTTCAAAGTTCACATAGCCGGAAGACTCGATAACAGAACATGCGTTTGACCAATTGCCAAAAGTAGACGGCTAAACCGCGTTTGGTATGGCGACTTAAAACGAGTAGCAGGGAAAAATTGGATTAGCTCAGCACCGCAATAACTGGAAACAATCGGTGGAAAACCTAACCTACCCAGCAGCGGATTGATATAGGCTGAACATGAAAGTTATCTGGTCATCTAAAACTGATACTGTACACGAAATATTATTCGATATGTTTTTCCTTAATTATTTTGTCAAAAAGTACAATTTCTCAACAATTAATTCAATCGCGAGAATGTATAATTTAACGTAAAAAAAATAAATGTCGGCCGTGGCTATTTCTAATGATAACAATCGGCATTCTCCTTATAAAAAAAAAATTATGGCTTGCCGTATAAAGCTGATTTTAATAATACTAAACTTTTTTTAACGATTTTCGGCCAGAAACTACAAATAACAGAGTCACCTATATTCGATGCATAGTGATTTAGAGTCTTTAAATATTCGCATCTAATACCGATATTACGTCATTTCTGGATATTGAAAATATTATTAATCATTTCCGGGCGTGTATATAAATAACCCGCCCAACACATATTTGTATACACACATATATATATATATGTACATATATATGTATATACATAGCAACATGAAATACTCTATATAAAGCTATTGTTCGTTATTAATTAGAGTCTTGCTATATATATGTACACACATATGTCTATAATTTGAACCATTTTCCAGTCGGGTGATGGGGTAACAATTAAGATTTCTTCCTTATGGATTTCACTTGAAATCATTCACTTATCGACAACGGATTCCCTCCGAAATGTGGATATTCTTTTTTTCAGCATAACTCCATGATATATATATATATATATATATATATATATATATGTCCATCCACACAAAGTATATGTTTAAGTCTTGTGATATTTCCATTTATCTGTACTCATCTAATACACTTACATGTAATCGACGTTAGTGCTTGTGTTTCGGTAAACGTTACGTCGAGGACACGGCCTTTAGAATACGAGCGTTGTCGAAATGCAACCGTGAGCTAAGCTAACGTTTTAATTACATAGAGTAGCAGGCAAACCTTTCACCAAACCGAATGTAATGAACAACATAATTCTTGTCGTTATAGCGGTGGTGGTGGTAATAATAATATTAGTCGGTGATTGTAGTATCAATCTCAGTTGTTTAGTTGAAGTATATATCACCTACCTCTAACAGTAAGTCGAAGGTTTCATGTTAACCCGGTTTTCTAGTATTATTATACTGCCGTAGCTGTATTTATTTTCAATCAGACCTCCTTCAATTATTCCTCCTTTACTTATCGGTACTACCTGTGACTGTACATATATATTATATATTATATGTATATATATATATATATATATATATATATATATATATATAAAGCTGAACGTACAATTAGTAACCGAAAACATTGTTAGAACATCCGGATTCAATAATATACAATGAATACACCACGGTTGTATTCGTCAGATAATTATTTACCGATGACTTTAATGAATTATTTTGCATAACCCGTCGCGTGGATCCCGTCTTTTATCGAATATTATATAATAAGTTTACACGCTTTAACATCATTATAATCATTAATATAATCGAGATTATCATGATTATAATCACTACTTGTACATCATCATTACGTCGAGAATGAATATATGTATATGTTATTTTCTTTTTCTAACGAACTGATAAATTATGATTTTTTAACGTATTCGTTACGTCATATTCAATCGGTTTACGATGCTCTAGCGAAATGGCTGGAAAATAAACGGGTAATACTTAATGCGTCTACCTGTTTCAGCGTTTAATTAATTCCATTTCTAGTTGTACGCATTAGTAAGAGAAAATGATTTTCGATTTATTCTCATAGCCTAGTAAATTTTGCAGCATGATGTTTGTTGCGTATCTACACTCGTCACCCTAGGTAGTGTATCGTAATTAATAATCTGTCGCTGGTTTTGGAAATTTAACCGCCATCCTCCGATTGACGCACGCATTCCGAAATTGGCAACCCTGTTGTATGCAGTTCAATATCTATCCGTTTCATAGGTGTACGTTTGTCCCGGTAGTCGTTTTTCGTTAATTTTGACCAACAATCATTGTGACATTCCTTCCCGTTTTTTTGTTTGTTTTTATTATGTGTCCGAATAATTCATTATCTTTAACAATCTTTGTACGCACACCCACGGGGCTACCGGGCTTAAGCCATCCCAGAGGACTTAGGAAAGTATCAAATACATATCATGAAGGCGCGTAACGTGTAAGCTTCAAACAATTTCGCAGCTAACATGATAGTTGAAAGAGAGGAGATTATTTGAAAGAGCTCCTCAATAATAAAGAAGAAAGAAGAAGAAAATATTAATTTATTTACATAAATTAAACAAAAATACAAAGATTAAAAAAATCATATCGGAATTATAATATCCTTACCGCTGATAAACTAAATTGTTTATGTAATAAATCTTATAAATAGAAATTAAGTATATTTACTAGCCTGACAAATATAAATCGCTCGCGGGGGGGAACCCACTCCATAAAACGCTTTGTATCACATTAAGCATAAACAAAAAAAAGTATATTATTCGATAGTAAGCAATAATAATAATAATAAAGATATATAATATTATATATATATATATATATATATATATATATATATATATATATATATATATATATATATATATATAAATACACACATATATATATACACACAAATAAAAAATAATGTTAACGGATTACATTTAATCAAATAATAATTTATAGTATATTATGTTTAAGGCCTCTAAGATTATACTTCGTGTACATAAACGGTGGTTGCCTAGAATCGTAATTTGCGATTGTTGAGATAGACTGATTTTCATGCAATATACAATTATCGCAGAACTTACGAGTTATAGTAAGAATATAATCCGGAATAAAAGGTAAATATCTCATGCATGTCCACTATTCCGGTATACCTTGGGGCACTTAATACTTAAATAACTATTTTGTATTAATCGTAATTTATTAAAGCTCGCCTTCGAGATAGAAGACCAGGCGGGACAAGCGTAGGTCATCGCAGGACGAATAAGCGCTTTATAAATGTTCAGCTTATTATTAACGTTATAAGTTGTACGATTTACGATAAAATAAACTGCGCTTACTGATTTATTTGTTTTTAGAGCTGCGTAATTTACATGCGCCGACAAGGTTAGCCGTTTATCTAATAAAACACCCAAAAATATCCGACCAATTTATAACTTTATCATCGACTATTCTGTTCAGATGGCAAAATTGGTCGACGACGAGTGAAAACGATGGCCTCAGTTTTTAATGCGTTTATTTCGATTTGCCATTTGCGATAATACCTTAAAACGCGACGTACGCCGATTTCTAATTGATTTTTAATCGCAGTTGGTTTGTAGCAGCTGCCAAATTATACCTACATCATCCGCGTCAACCTGTGTTTTTGTCAATTTTGGAAGATCGTATTCTGATAGTCGATTTTGGATCATCTATACAAAATGTTCTATTGCTTAATTTACACTGTATCATTTTATACGTGATTACACCGAGTTATGTCGCATCAACAAAAATCAGACCAGTATGCTTGTTACAATTAAAATTATGACTGACAAATTCTATGATTCTAGATATTTCTTGTGTAGTGGAGCATCTTGGACGAAACCCAAACTGAATGTCAGGTAAAAGTTTGTACTGCTCAGAGTGATAATGTAATCTAGACGAAATAATTTTTTCCGCGATTTTACTCGAATTACTTAGTAAACTTATAGGGACGAATGTTGCTAGTTACGGAAACATCTTTAATAGGTTTCGGAAGAGTGACAATTTTTGATACTTTCCATTTGGAAGGGTAATGCCCATAAACATTGCGTTTAATTAATTTGAAAATTTAAAGGAGATATTGTCGTTACAAACAGAATTTTCAGATTTAATCGCTTTTATAGCGGCAGTGAATTCCTTAAGACTGACATAATCGACAATAGTAGTACTTTTATTTTCCTTCAGATATAACAGCCATTTGAACTTTGTTTACCTGATAACTGGAAGAAATATTGCTATTACGTGTATTAGCTTTGCAGTATATTGCCTTATCGAAATATGATCGCATGAAAGTTGATGGCACTATAGGTTGATCTTGAGGGAAAATAAGTGGTTTCTCTCGGAGCAAGAATACTATTTGATACAAAATATGACCGGCTGTATTTGTTATTAGTAAAACAATTCTACAGCTTATTTCTAGCATTGAAATCGCCGATTAGAATTACACGGCTGTTAAAATTCTTTGTACATTTGGGTGGTTTGTACACTGCAAAAATTGCAATAGTACTACTAGCAACATTGATTATTAACACTACTTACGTATAAGTTAATACCCTATTGTTTGTATACATTTTAATTTAGGAACCGACATTAATTCGAACTTTAACCTCTTGTTAATGAGCAATGCAACTCCGCCACCTCCACGACACGCGTTGTTCCTATAAATAATATATCGTGGAAAATGTAGCTTACATGTACTGCCTAACATGGTTCCTGATAAAGCAATAATGCCAAATTTGTTTTTGCGTAGGCAAATTGGTACAACTCGTTACATTTGTAAAATAACGAATTACAGTTCCAGGTAACTAATGGAATACACCATAAAACGGAACCATTCAATTTAGATTAATTCCGCTTTTCTAGAATTAGTCGTATCATCCTGAAAAAAAAATAATATAATTAAAAAAAAAAAAAAAAAAACTATTATAAAAAAACTTAAAAGTAATTTATAAAAATATAAATATATAAACGTTTTCTTTAAAAATAATAAAAAAAAAATAAAAAAAAACGCATACTTATTTTTAACAGATTTTAACCTATTTATAACAGTTTTTACAATATTAAAGATATATTTTAAAATTCACGTAACAATGATAAAAATTCCACGATGGAAAATTAATTATCGATAACACCTGTATCCGCTGTATTTCTTGCAGTGGCTATACGATGATTTATTTTAATATATATGCAGGCTTGTTGTTTTATTTATTCTCGTTTTTATTATTACCACCATAATTTTTACAATTATCGGGATTATAACATTTATTTATGTTTAATCTATTTTGCATTTAAATAAATAGGACAGTCTTTTGAATTAATACAGTTTCCGCATAACATTTTATTGTTACTATGACAATTCTTCGTTTGATGTTGTTCACCACGCTTCATATATTTTTATTGTATGTTGCAGTTATATGCCGCGTGATTAAAACCTTGACGCTGATTGCCCATTACTGGATCCTCCTTTATCTGCTTCTCCCATCTTATTAAGCAGTAGCGTAATTCTTTTATTATTTCCTTAGTAATAACATTTGACGAAAAAGTGACAAGAAAAATGGGTACTTTTTTTTAACCGGATCGGTTTCTTCGACGAATTTGGAAAACTGTTTTACTTCATCGATTTGTATTTTATTTTTGAGTTCGTCAAATATTTCCTCCTTTGTTATTTCAGAAGCTATTCCTTTTAATATTTATTTTACCACGGCTTTTCGGCGTGTATAAAAGCGAACCTTCTTTTTAATTAAAAATTCTTTTACCTTTTCGTATTTTAATTTTAATATTTGAAGTTACGTTCTTTTTTAATTTCATCAATGTTTTTAGTTGGATATGCAGCAAGTAGCTAGACATAATTATCGGTGGAATTTTTTCGGGTTTTGAATTAATGAATTATTGACTCGAATTAGGACTAATATTACCGCGTATTATCGAATTTATTATATCATCATCGATGTTTAACGGAGAATAACGATTATTTACGTCGATTTGAATATTTTCAACACGAGCTCTTTCAGCTGTTGCCTTCCTACTGCTTCACGATTGCCATTGTTGCATATCGTCGGTACAACCGTATCAAAATTACTATCGTCATTATTATTATCGTTATTAATATTAACGACATTGCCCGCGTTTATTCCTAGTCAAGTTTTATTGTTATTATCGATATTTTCTCCCTTTTTTGAATATCCGTAATGTCAGTGTCACTAACAGTGGTGCAAAACCATCCCCGACACGTGTCAAGGAATCGATAACATTAATTCGACTATATGCGAGACGACATAACGTAACACGATAAAAGACGACTATATCAACAAACGCGTGAGATCGCTTCCCGACCTGTTGGCTAAGATCAAAGTGTGGTATCTGTTCAATAATAAAACCTCATATTGAAAAGCGTGCAAAACAGCCTAGATTTCAAAAAGTACCGCTAGAAAATGTTCCTCACATTCAGTCGGCTGATGATACTCAAAATTCAGCTGACTGTGAACACAAAGGGAAAAAAATGACCGTTTGGCATTCGAATCTGACCCAGGTCGTGTGCGTTTTTTTTCTGTTTTTTGTTGTTATTATTGTATTGCCGAAGCTAGTATACATCTCTCGATACGTTTCGTTCAGTTGTCCAAGGCACACAACGGGCCTAATTCCATTTCAGTTACACGAGTTTAGTTTTGCTGTTTTAAAAGAATAGAAACGAACTCCGTTCGGATGGAACAACTTTATTGGATATTAACTTACCGCTCCAAACTGTTGCTGCAGAATCGTCTGTTAATGTATAAAACCATACTACGTCTCCAGTATGGTCCTACACGGCGCAACTCTGGTGTTGCGCAAAGACGTCAAACTGATTATACAGCATTTCCGGAACAACGTGTTGTGTTTAGTTTACGGTACATGTCCAATGAAGTTATACAACAGGATTTGAAAAGCGATTCATCGGTTGAAATTATCCTGAGGCTTGCGCACAAATGTCTGATGCGGTTACAAAACCGCCCAAATCAGTTGGTAGTCGATCTTTCATACATAGAAGCGTCATCAAGGCTCAAGCAAACTGGTTAACTGTCTTGAACTTAATCTAGACTCTCATCTTTGATTTAACGCGCACATTAATAAATCCATCGGTGATGCGAAAAAAGTCATTCGAATACTTCCACCAATTTTCAGTTACCATTCTCACCTTTCTTCAGTAAACAAGAAATTAATTTATACTACCAAATGTTAGTTTACGCTTGTTTTATCTAGTGTTCAGTGTCCATTAGTACATACAAAAAAATTCAGGTAATGCAAAACCGGTGTTGCAGAATATCATTACATGCTCATTGATGGACTAAAATACAGTACATGCATTCCACACTAAATATTCCTCATATTTATGATCATATTTGTAAGTTATCAAAGAAATTTTATGATAAATGAATCATGACAATAACTTAATTCAGGGAATCAGGGAATACAATATGCTTCATATTAACATGCCTTACACTAAATATAAGCATCGTCGTGTTAATTACCGATTTTTAATTTTTATTTATTTATATACAAGTTAAACTAAATTTAATATTAAAGGTTATTGTTTTTTTTTTTAATTTTTCCTATTGGTTATTTTACTGTTATTTTCTTGATTATTTCTTTAGTTTTATAAAATCATTTGATTGTAGGAAGATGCTAACTTTATACTTGGTCTATGTTCTTGTACATGTAAATTTTTCATGATTTATAGAATTTCGTATTGAAAGAAATATATTGATTGATATTGATGTTACTTTTTTTTTTTTTTTTTTACTTTTATACGATTATCACTTCTTGCTAAATTTCCTAGTAATTTATTCAGATCTGGATTTTTATATATTCAGTTTGTACTCGCTAAATCTTTCGTCTGAAACTTTTTTTGTTTATTTTGTTCACGACACCAGTTTGACTGCATTTGTTTTTACATAATTTAGGTAATTTATCCCATACGTTAATTTCCATCGTTTTGGTTTCTCCTACATATAATTTTAAATCTTCTAAATATCTGATATTGTATTTTTCGCTAGTTGATCGTGGTTCGACCAAATTTTAATTTAGTAATTTTCTTATTTGCCATCAACTTCCATCGTTAATCTACAATTTAAAATTCATCTTACTAGCAATACAATCATTAGATTATTAGTTTGCATTCTCCTACATCAATCTGTTCTACAAATTTTCACAAAATGAAAATGTCAATTATATTTATTGTACATGGCTTTCAAGAAATTCAACGAGCATTTATTCCATCAGAATTCTAAAGTGATTTTGTTTGCTTTTACATTACTATTTCGACATTGTAAACATTGTAGCATATTTGGTAAGTTTTCTTTTATCAAAATAGGCACTGTTTATAGCAATTTCGGTGATATGTAGTTTAAAAGGTAGCAATAAAATTTTAATTCCTTCTGATTATTATTATTCTTATGTTTTTCTATTGTCTATCTATCCCGACCACAACGTTATATACTTCCATATTGTATATGGCTTCCTTATTTCTTGATACTTCCATATTGTCTATGTATTGTATTCTCAATGGTCCATATTGTCTATGTTATATATAGCATCCATGTTGTTAGATAGTTCTGTATTGTCATTGATTTAATATTGACTATAACTTCCATATTGTGCATGGCATCCGTATTACTAGATATATTATTATATATTGACTATCTTATCTCTGGGAACCATATTGTTTCATACATCTATGGCTTCTTAATGTTAGGTACTTCCGTATTTTCTATCACTTCTAGACAGAATCAGTTGTATATAAATTACTGCTCTAGCCCCATGCGGTAGTGTACTGTGTATGCTATTCACTGTAATAGTGAAGTGTTGGTGACTTATGAGCATAGTGGATATGCAGATAATTAATTAGATAAGTACATTTTAAATGGATTGTATGCCTGACGTGTGTTAAACAAAAGCAGTATATATGCTGGCTAAACAGCTGACTAGTACTCACAAAAGTTAATGCCCAGTGCATATTGAAAGAACATATATATATATATATACATAGATATATAGATATATACATAATATTTCCTATGCTGAAAGTATTGTAAAAATGTCTGTTGAAAAATCGATCCAGAAAATTTTAAATATCTAAAACCCGAAATTTCATTTCACGATTTCTCATTACAGGTTAATTTTGGTAATATTTATAATGTAAATTACAGATCTCCACGGCTACTTTCATTTAACATCAATCTAAAACCCCTATCCCATTCAAAAATATTTGCTCAATGGTTATTGAGTTTCAAAAAAACCGACTATAACATCATTATACACGTATTGCGTTACCGTGTAATTTTTATATAAACTACTATTTCCGATTTCAAATCGTTTCAGATTTACCTGTGAAAAAATTGAAATTATTAAACAATTGAAATGTTTTCTGGCAGAGTTTGAAATTTTTTACATATTTTCTCAATTTATACGATAGGTCTTTTATTTTGGGAGCCAGAATCGTTTAGAAATGTTTATGTCGCACGCGATGCCTTTCCAAAGGTGAAAAGTCGGCAATGACGACGGAATTATCGAATGACAATTTTTTTCTTATCTCGAAACATAAGCGAATTAAAGCGGGAAAACCAACTTTGCTGAAGTCGTACCCCAGGTTAGAGATTTTTCCTGGCGGTTTAATTTACATTAAAACCATCCTGTGTCATTCTCCATGATATTCATAATCACGAGTCACGATTGGTAGCATAGGTTTTTCAAAAAACGTGTACAAGAAAAAACCTCTTTGTTTTTATATAATAGTATAAATTTTTACATTGTAAATATTCAAGCATAATTAGAAAGTTTTTTCGATGTAAGCGCTCTCTATAGGAATATTGGCAATATGCAGTTTAACTGAAATGATTATAGATAGCGCCAAACATTATAATTCGTTCTGGTAAATCGTCATTTTTGTAAATTTGGGATTTTTTTACGTTTCCAATTAACGTGTTTTACATCGACGATGTAAAAACCCAAATTTTGGTTTCTTCTAATTTTTTAACATATACAATAACAACACTGCCTTTTACTTGTAGCTAGTCAACTGTTTTTCCACTCTTTCCTTTTGCCAGCTTTGTTCTTAATCTCTTTTACGTCGTCCGCATTCTTATTTTTATTTCATCCGTTCATGTTGTCCTACGTCTTCCCCTTTTTCTCTTTTTTCTTCGAATTTTCTCTCAATTATGATTGTCATAAACGCGTGGTGGCGTAGTATGTGATCCAGAATCCTTTCACTCGATAATTCCTATCCACATTTTCATCAAATTTAAACCGGTTTCATTAACTTAAAGAAAAATTATTATAAAATAAAAAATGTTACAAATGAAAAAATAAATAGCCGCTGAGGAAATTATATATTCAATTCAATTCAATTCAATAAAGTATAAAATACAACAATATAAACTGTCTAAAAATAAATTTAACTGCAAGTACATTCATTAACCCCAGTTATGCGCATAAATGCGCTAACACCGACTTGTACTTGAGTTAAAAAAAAAAAACAATTGAAAATTTATTAAATTAAAAACTCAGAATCGAAATTATAGAAATAATCACACGCAAGTTAATTTACAATTAACTGTACTCCGAGGTATTTAATTTCGTTATATCTGTTTTTTTATATTACTTCCTTTCTATATTCTAAGAGATTTATTTTCCTCCGTGAAAATCTTGTAGCCGTGTTTAAGAAATTGAGCACTACTTTCGATTGTCAGCTCAATTTATATCTGGTATATTGGATCTTTTCAGCTTTTTATTTAAACTAATTTCGCAGCGTGTCATTCCACGAACGCTATCAGTCTGAACTGTATTCAAAACTTCGTAATTTTTTTACCATAGCTATATTGGACACTAGGATACAGTCGATACTTTAATACTTCTGTACAAATCCGAGTCCATCTGTTTTTTTTTTTTTGTTTTTTTTTTTCAAATAACGCGTTCCTTCTAAGAAATTTTGTTAATTAGACGCCAGCATATTTAGTTATTCTCGCATTTATTCGAAATATTCATATACTGTAAAGCGTTTGATGGGAACTGTTTAGGTAATGTATATGATGTTTCATTGTTACAAACCGAAAACTAATATGTCTTCGTGTACCCATTTCTGTCAGGCTCCATGCACGTGTTTATTAGACTAGTAATTGTTGCGATAATAAATAATAATGATAACAATTTTATTTTTATTTCTATTTCTATTTCAATTTGTTTCCACATCACACTTCTATATTACAAAATGGACGTAGTTAATAAAACGGTTAACGTAAAATTTGATTAATACACGAGCGTCGATATGATGATAAACAAGGAAACGATTAAAAATTTATAAGCCACTTCGTCGAAATAAATATAAAATCTTAATGCAAAATATTTAATACGATCGGCAACAACGTTATATGTAACCAAATAATATAAATAATTTAAATAAATATTTCGATAAACTGAATTGCCCTCACCCCATGTACAAGTCGTGATATAATATTTGGTGTTCGAGACGAGTAGAACAATTTGTACATATTCTTATATGTAACAATGCGAGTGAAATCAAATAAAAAAAAAAACAAAAGATCTCTAATAAATATTATGCTGATTATTCTAATTAAAGAACAGTTATCGTAGATTATAATATAAAACCAAAATCATCAAAGTGACGTCATATTTTAAATATATACAAAAAGCGTTTTATAATAATTATGCACAAATCCTACCTCAGCAGCTGCTGCTTGCCTCGTGCAGCTATCAACACTGTAAATCATTATTCAACAGACGGTGGTGGAGGTACGTATAATAAATTATTTTTTACATATTCCGCTACCGCGGAGTGTGTATACACATATAAATTTATATGTGTATATATTTATCATAATTGAAAACTTTCGAGGTTGTCGTTATTGTTGAGAACTTTTCAATTGAAAATCACGTCAGAATCGATCGTCAGTGACATTTCGGAGATGCAATCTTCGGATTTTTATGAAAATGGAGATTGAAAATATCTTCAAAACGACCATCAGTGACAAATTCTAATTAGTCTACGACACCGAGAAATAATATAATCATAACTATAATAATGACTATAATCGGTGAAATAATAAAATTATAATTAATTAACGACGATTAGTTAGTGCGATATTTTCGATCGATCACGAGAAACAGTAATCGCAACAGGATCGTTTGTAAGGAGGATGAAATAATTTCGTTAACACTACCCCACCTGTTGATGTCTCAGCATCGCTTGTTCGCGTATTTTCGTGAGTCCTGTACAAAAATACGGCCGACTAACTAGTATAGGGGTCGCAGTCAGTCGGTTGTCTGAACGAATTTCTAACGGAACGCGCAAAAATGGCTACTCCTTCGATTTCGTTTCCTGCATTTTTTAACGTTACACATATAGCGCTGTTTTTCATCGTGACAGGTACAATTAAAACACATTCGCACGTATATATGTATATATATATATATTTAAATTAATTAAATGATTTAAAATTATCGAATTAACTAAATATTATTAATCGTAGTTTTAAACTTCGGTTGTACCTTTTTGTTATCCTGTTCAATCTCGATTATCAGTACATACAATATTTAAAGAGCTAAACAACGAAATAGACGATTGAAAAATACACCATATATATATATATATATATATATATATATATATATATATATATATATATATATATATATATATAAAAAAGATATATATATACGTAAATATGCGTCTGTTTTGTGTTCGCGTGTATGTTTGCGTATGAATAAATTAAATCGTGGAATCTGTTTGTATAATTCTCTCTTTTTTATTTTTTATTTTGTAATAGTATATTTAATTAACAATTAGGAATTTATGTTAGGAAAATTTAATGTGTCAATCCGATGACAATACTCCGTTTACAATCTTTTAAGTACATTCTATGGTATCTCTAATGATGAAATATCTAAATAAACGGTATAACATAATAAATGAACCAAATTCGTCCATTCGTAATCGCCATACGCCGACTAGGATTCGGAAAAAGTCATCAACCTTCTTCACTATAAACCTATCTCTCACTACTGCTGACACGATGCAGATACCGACCTTTTTACCGATGCGCGTCGCATATTCTTCGGACGTTCTCATTATCCCACTTCCCGTAACATATTATAAAATCGCATTATCTATTTCCGCATAAACATGCCTTGGATATTTATATTATGTCTACATAAGTACGTAATATAATTTTCAATTGTTCGACACTAACTCGGTGTTTTGCTTTTTGTATGCGAATTATCTATTTAGATATATTGCGCTGGTTTTGAATTCGTAGAGATCGTATAAATATTCTTTTGGCGTACATTACGTCATCGTACGTAATGATTTTTTTCCGTTTAAAAGTCGTATTATTTTTCTGGCTAATTAGCCGGCTGGTTTAATTAATGAGAGCAATTTTATTTTACTATTACAAGTAATTTGTTCTCAATTTTTTTTTCCAGTTAATTTTTTGGTTTAAATGTCGCCCATACTTTATAATATATATTATAGTGAACGAATTATGCGCCAAGCAACTGAAAATTGGAATGGAGGGATAACGATTGATGGAAGAAAAATCTGTAATTTAATGCAGATGACACGGTACTATCAGGAGCGAATGAACTGGAAATAGTTTAAAACGAGTAGAACACTTCGGTCGAAATATTAAATCGTTCGGAATGCACCATAATCATCATTGATAGAGCTTTGTAAACTGCCTGAAACATTTACGTCTATACCAGACAAGAAAAAACAGACTTCAACCGCATATCTAGGAGCATATATCACGAGTAATGCAAATGATGAAATCGAGATTAAAAGACGAATTAGCTAAAAGTGCCGTACGAAAATTAAAATATGGAAAGACCACTGTATAACGGATAATAACTAAGAAGAGACTAATTGAAAGGCTAATGTTTTCGATAGCGAACTACGGATCTGAATCATGCTAAACAAAACTTTATCTCGTAAGTTAGAAGCATTCGAAATGATCTGTTATAGAAGAATACTCAGAATACGGTGGACTGCACATCGATCTAACACATAAATTTTGACAGATCTGGAAACAACTGGTACATAAAAGAAGAGCTGTCAGATTTTTTGGCTATACGCCGAAATGGATTGGAAAAGACGGTCATACAGCGATTAGTAGAAGGAAAAAGAAATAGAGGACGACCGTCGACTCGATAGACTCTACATACAGCGAGGATATCGTCGACACATCAACTGACGGAAACAATCGGAATGAATGGCAAAAAAAAAATAGTTAAAAAATGTTTATGATGGTCACGATGTCTGAAAACAGAAAACGACGAAGAAGAAATATTTAAAATCGCAGAAAACAACCACTAAGGAATGTTAAATTCGGAATCTAACTCGAGATTTAGAAAGTCTGATGTATTTAGATCCTCATTTTTTGTATTATACATACGCGATAAATATAATATATATATATATATATAAAATAATTTTTTATATTAGTCTTCTCCAGTGCTTCAAGTAATGGCGGTTAACGATTGACGTTCCGCTTTGCTCGCGGTAGAAGTTTCCTAAATACGCTCATCCCGTTCTGAGCCATCCACGTCGACAGTATGTTATAGTTTAGATGAATAAAGTTTTTTACATCTGTAGTATAATACGATTATCTTAGTAAACTTTTTAACTCCAAACCGGAATATTATAAATAATTCGGGAATATTTTAGAATCTCATATATATATATTTTATATTCGATTTTGGCCATCTATGGACCACGGAAAAGCTATTCGCATGATAATAGTCATTCTTTCAATGAGTTTTTATTCTTTCTTCCGTCCATGTTCGCGCCGTCTCCTTTATCACCTTATCGTGGTATCCTGTCTTTTCTTTTCGTTTTTTGTTAACCAACATTCTTTCATCGTTTTCGAATGTGTCTTCTTCCGTTCTTCCGTCGTTCGCCCTGACTTTTTAGTTGCAGGCTCATGGAATCCTTGGAATGATTGGATTCTATGTCTAAACTTGTTTCTATCTTTGATTTCTTCATCAGATATTGCCATATGTTCCACATCCCTTTTGACTTGTACCATCCAGGGCACTCTACTTTTCGGATTGTTGTCAAAAAAGTCAAACACCTTTTAGGTAAGACGGTTGTTGTCCATTCTTTTTATGTGCCCATAAAAGGCGACTCTTCCTTATTGCGTCGATAAACTTTTCTGTTGTTTCATATATTTCCTTGTTGCTTTTTAATTTCGAATATTCTTCACCCTCTCTAGGGCCCAATATTTTTCGTATTATTTTCCGTTCCTTGACTTCTAATTGCTGTATTTGCTTGTTAGAAGTCAAATTTAGACATTCGGCTGCGTACAGACAATGTGCTTTAATGACCGTGTTATAGTGTCTTATTTTGGCATTTCTGGATATTGAATTTTACTCATATGATATATATATATATATATATACTATTTTCGATCTTCTGCGATCAATTTTAAATAATTGTTTAATTAATCTTTTACGATATCAGAAAATCTTACTCATATATAGATTTATTCATATATATATATGTGTGTGTTATCATTATTTGTTCGTTTTTAACGTGGTTAGTTAATTGTACGTTATTACAAAATAGGCCAGCGTTACAGTATGCGATAATAAAAAGTAATAATTTTTTTCATTTTCATTTTTAATATCATTATTTTTTTCTCTTAAATCGACCGTTTATTAAGTTTTTATTTACGAATAAAAAATTCTTAGTTTTTGAAATTTTAAACGTTAAAAGTATTTTTCGATTTAAATTAATAAACGAGTTATTTTTAAATTTTAAGAACTAAAATTTGACGATTACTATTAGTTAAAACTGAGTGGAAGAACATGGAGTGTAATAATAAATAATTAAATAAATAAAATTTTATCCTCATCGGTTATAACAACAATTACGAAACTCATCACATACACGTATCGAAATGTAGAAAATTCTTATATGGCGAAATATATAAATAATAATATCAAATCTTAAAAATAAGAAAACAAAAATCAGAACAACGAAATCACGGGCCCATATAAATAGAAGAACAAAACTAGTTGTTTTATACACGTATGAAATATAATAAACATATAGATTGAATTAAATCAAGAATTAAGTTAATAAAAATATGTGTTTAATTCAATTATTTATATTTTAATTGTAAGCTAACGCGTATATAAAATCTCCTATCTTATTTCGAGTAGTGTTTAGTAGTTTGCAGTCGTGAAAGAATTGTCGTCCGCTGGTCGATATATTTTATTAGCTGTACATAAGATGTATTCGATCTATTCTGGTATAAAACGGAGCTTTCGGAATAGGTCTTCGGCGTTTGTTTTCGAAGCGTCTCAATTTATTCGAATTAGAGCTACTCCTTTAAGACTAAATGGGACTATATATGTCGGGCGTAAGATATTATTGTATATAATTAATTTATTAGCGGTATTATGTTATTGAAAATCGCTAATAGTGTTTAAAAGACGTTGCGTCGATATTGATAAGACGATCGATGCATTTGGAAAAGGTGAGACACCTTTATCTAAGATTACACCGAGATATTTAAAATTTGGATCTTCTATTATACGGATGAGTTATCAACTATTTTATATTAGATAGCGAGGTTTCCTTTTGGTGAATTTACTAGAATTTATGTTAATTTTTCCTTTTATAGAAGGGTAACTCGGAAAATCCGTTGTTAGGCTTTTTTGTATGGTATCTCGAAAAACATCCGTATCATCCACGTACAATGTCATCCGCAGATTTTTGATTTTAGTAATATCGTTGATAAATAACAGAAAAAAATATATATATGGACCAACTATAGTGCAGGAAAGATCTTGAAGTGGAATTAATGCGATTAATTGTGACTAAAAAATTCCTATTTGTTAAATTAAATAATCTTTTATAAGCCTGATAATATAATTAGGAAATTTATGTTAGCCTACATATTAAACCGAGATATCCTGTAGTATCTTTTCTCTATGTCTAAAAGAAGTAGCCCATTATGTTTATTTTGAAGAAAATCATCCGTTTTATAAAGTCTGTAATCCTCGCTAATTGCGTGACTAGAAAATTTATCATTGTTTTCTAATAAGAATATTACTTTTTATTAGTCTACTAAGAACAATTTTTTCAGCTATTTCGCTAAGATTACTAAGAAAAGAGACAGGACGCGACTTCATTGGATTAAAAGTATTCTTAACTGGTTTAGAGATTGGAATTACTTTTTGCAAGAATTGGAAAAAATGAGATTGTAGTACCCGAGAATTCGCTATAGAAATTACTATAACTAAACCTTTAACGTGGAAATTTTTAAGAAAAATTGTATAAAGGTTGTCCAATCGACTTTTTAGTTTTAATTTTTTTCGTATAGTCGTGTACTTCAGTTACAGTAGCCGGGTTCGGTGATTTCACTCGATGTCGTACGTAAATACTTATTCACGTTCGAATTGATTTTGGTATTCTGATAAACGGATACTAAAATTAATAGCGTGTACGTTGTAATACAAGTTTACTAGCAGTTCATTTTTTTTTCTTTATCCGAATACTCAATTTTACCCGCGTGAAACAGGGTAGGTATAAGTTAGGATTAGTAAACAGTTTTAAAGTTTTCCGCAGACTATTTTTGTCACGTAGAGATAAAGAACTAGGCTTAGAGTTCAATTTATTATTCGAGTTTTCATTTAATTTTAGTTGAACTAATCCAGATAAATATCGTAATAATTCTACATCGTATCAAATGGGTAGAGAATATTATCCTAATGATGAAATGTTCAGACGGACCGGACTACGAGAAAATATATATCGGAGATAAAAAAGGAAATTCCTGGGAGTTAAGATGAAACACGACAAACTGTTTGAAACTGTTGTACAAGGGAAAATAGCTGGCAAGGCTCCAAGGAGACGGCGCAGACTGACGATCGTGGACACTTAATTATAGTCAATTATCTAATATTTCAGATGTAATAACGTGTCAGTGGCAACCTGTAATATAGAAGTCAACGAAATAATAATAATAATTATTATTATTATTTTATTTTAAATAATTTGAGGTAGAATTCTGTTACATCTAAAAAAATTATAATGTCTACATCGGACGCATTCAGGATGATGTTTATAAAATCAGACTGACTTCTTCGTTTCACTAGTTTCGGCAGGACCTCGTAAAGTTATTTTATTATAAATATTTTGAAACGCACGGTAGTGATAAAGTAGACCTCGAAGCTCGGTCAATGGTACTTTCACCAGTACCGGAATACTCACCACCTCCCCCAACATTAGCACACGTACTCATGAACAACAGTAAACTGGAGTGGACTACCGACTGGATCTCACAAACAACCTTCCTGAGAAACATAAAATCAATCATAGAACCCTGGTGGCCTCCAGATGGCACAAGCAGAACAAAAATATGGTACACTAAACCGTTTACGTGCGGGTCATACAGCCGTATCACACAATTACCTGTATACCAAAAGCCCTCCACCAACTAACTGCCCCCTATGCGAGAATCAACAGTCACACACTTAATCTACACAACTTCAAAACACTCACACCACACAGGTTAAAACATAAAATACAGGGCCCGATACACAAAATCCTCTCAAACAACCCTCACACACTAGGTAAAATTCTGACTTTTGTCAGAGAAAGCGGACTCCTAGTATAAACTAGGCACATGTCTCCTTATGTTGTAATAACTCTGGCAGTTACAAACGACGTATGGAGATTTAAATAATATTAAATAAAAAATAAATAACTTCCAGTCTGCGGGTTTTTTTTTTAAACATACATTTCGAACATGTATACAGTAGCGGATTTTTACCAGTGCAGTCTATTTGAAACAAAATAGGATTGTGGCTTTAAGAAAAGCCGGTTTTTAGGTACTGGTGGAGTATTCTCAACTAATGCAAAATCAATAACAGTAAAAGATGATTGTCCGGATAAGCTCGTTAAGGGGGGACAAAATTAAGAGCTTAAATTTAGAACTAGCACACTTCTAAAATATCAAACCGGAAATACTTAGAAATGGCTAAGTTGCAGGCAATGTTAAAAAAATCGATAACGGATAAGAAGAACATTTTCGATAACGAACTCTTACAATTTATAATAAATTCAGAGGAAAAGAAGCGTAAGAAGATGCCGAACAGACTGAAACAAGAAGTAAAGGAGTGAACAAATCTCACCTTCAGTCTGGGAGCTTATGGGCGAGAAAAAAATTCCAATTGTTATTGCCTAGACTCTTGAAGGATATGGCGCGCACACACAAGAAGAGGATGAAGAAGAAAAGTAGGAAGAGTACATTACAACTTTTAAATTATAAGTACACTTGCAGAGATGGCTTTATGCGCGATCAGTCATTACACAATATATCTATTTTGATATTTTTTATTTGTAATGTTCAACACGAGCCTCTGCATCTTTATATAGAATTTCTTTGAAAAATATACATTTGTCCCGTTTGACGGGATTGGGAAACGAAAAATTATCGTCATGATTAAATATGAACTAGTAACGCGTACGTAAATAATTTTTAACAATACCCTCTATTACGAGAACGAACGATTTTGTCTGAACTTTCTCGTATATACCACGTAGGTGACCATTAAATAAAACCGTTCTAATTTACCCACCGAAATACGTCTATTTGATTTAATCTCCAGATAGTATTTAATAGTATTTAGTAATAATAAAAAAATTAATTTAAATTCTTTTAATTTTCGTCTTTAATTACGTTTAAAATGAAAACGCCTAAATACCGAATTATAAAAAAAAAAAAAAAGAACGAGTAAGAATAGACGTTTTAAACGGAGAGGAAAATATTATTTTATTATTCTACACTACGAACTGCGTTAAGAATCTACTACATATATGGTTAACCGATTATATACGGTTGAAGTATTCCTTCTTAAGACGACTAGAATTTGAGCAAAATCGCGGTAAGCAGCCGTCGGACGGAGGGCTAGAAAGAGTGGAGAAGCACAATTTCGGGATTTCACTTTCGTCGGATTGTTAGAACTCGGGTTAAGCCCGAAGAAGGTAATTTCATTCGAAAATTTGACGTACCCGAAATAACGAAAGTCTTCGTAAAATCTTTTCTATCCGCTGCTCGAGGAATTTAGACGATCGGAGTAGACTTGAAACCGTCGTTGGTTGAAATTACGTTGTTTTTCTTTTATATTCGTTAAAATTTCATCGCTGTAAACACAGCAATTATAGGCTTATGTATATATATATATATATATATATATATATGTGGGTTAGAGGATAAATAGATCGTAGTTATCTTCTATATAGGTGAAGCTGGAAAAAACATATTCTAGCCGAACGAAAACTCGAGCTCGAACTAAAACTGTTAATATATATATATAAGGTCATCTTAAAAACTATACACGGACATACGGGATTGAAATCTGCGGAACAGCCAGCAAATACGGACTAGAAATCATCCGGCATTTCCAGTCGAAGGTCATCGTTGCAGCATCGTGGTATATTTGACAATCTCCAGATGTCCGATACAAAAAAATGAACAGAATATAGAGTGGTATATGTATGCAGAAACTTCGGGTGGGGGGGGGGTCAGCCTACTGGCAGTCGATCTGAAGAGTAATTTCGCAGAAGTCAATCGTCTGAAAATGTACTAACTTTGGAAGAGCACAAATGGGATTTATAGACGTAAAATGTAGGTTTTACGAATTATCCCGCACACGACTCTTTATTTCAGACAGCGTACTTAGAAGCTCGTAAGAGGTTAACGTTACGGGTAACTAGAGTACTATTTACTATAGACTCTCGTTTTGATTATCTACTTGTACACAGAAAAAAAGAATTTGAGCAATATATTATAATATATCTGTATTTAGTCTGTATACGTTACTACAAATTCTCAACACTGTAGGTAAAGGGTACAACGACATAACACGAGTAAATTTAAATTAATCCCTCTTATTATTCAATCACCCGATCCTAGTGTCGCGAATATTACGAAACTAATCCACAGACCCATTGTTTCTATATATGCGCAGACAATCGTACCCATTGTGACGTAACGGCATCCTGACCAATTGTTCTGTGTTTGATCAATACATCCTAGTAGAACTCTTGCGTCACGCCTTCCATTTTATCTCGTATAATCAGTTAGGTCATCATTGCTTAAGACGGCATAACTGACAATCCTTTGTTTTAAACAACATTCTTTAACCGTATCGTTATGTTTAACTATCGAAGTATCGAGATAACGGAGATCTTATAGCCGTCCACGGTATTCTCGACATTCTTCTCCAGCAATACATTTGAACAGCGTTTATACTTTTTTTTACTCATTTTTCTTCAGCTTCCAGCATTCGGAGAAGTATTTATATCGCTAAATGGTATTAACTAGACCGACTTTTGTACGAATACTTCACGGCTCTTTCGTATTTTGTTAAGTGTTGTGACATTGTTGTCTTTGCAATTGTAGTACGTCTTTTAATTTTTTCGGTGCATTTTAGTATCATAAGTGTTTCCCCGGATATGTACACTTGTCTACTACTTGTCGCCTTTATTAATAATCATCATTTTTGTTGTTGCTTTGTTCATCTCTAATCGAACTTTTAGACTTGTCGCCTCTATTTTAGTATTTCATCTTCCGACGTGGCAATTAAGGTGGTATCATCAGATCTTCACGCCATCGTTCTTTTATTCAGACGCTACTCTACTGATTTTTCACTCGTTGCACACGTTGAAGAGCGTGACTTAATATATTTGACGCGAATACAAATTTATTTATTTTTTAGACTTACCGGAAATAAGAAAATAAGTTCGTAATAACTATAGTAATAATACGTGTATGTCTATCAGGAATCAATCCGACATAAATGATTGAGATGTTACGCAGATTGATAAAGACGATTATTTATTTATGAGCTATACGCGCTTGTAACAGAAATAATTTACAATATAGTTCCCGAATATATTACTGGAAAGCGATAATTTAAATTTTTCAAAAACAGTACGACAGTATGCCTATGCCTCGTAAAACACATCGTGCAGAAGTTTCTTTCGAATAACCCCGGCTGAAGAATATCGAGAAATATAAAAATTCGATGGAATATTAACGGGTTGCAGATGTATATGGTTCGGAAAAACTTTACCTTCAAAAAAAAAAGGAAGAAAAATTTCTCTCGATACCTCGCTCGGGAATTAACCAAAAGTTCGAATAAAATATTTTGTGAAAAAGTTCTCGGAATTTTTGTTTTCACGTTTTTTTTACTTTTAACCGACGAATATGTTTCCGACGCGTGTTGTTAAGACGAGCAGTTGGAAATTATGCCGGTTATATCCTCGACTGGCCAGAATTAATCATTACGAATATCGATCGTGGAAAAATATCAATTATGAGGGAAAGCTCTTCACTTTAAACAAAAAGAGAAAAACTAAATCTATTGTCTATATAATATGACGATGCGCATATATCAATCCGCTGCCGGGTATAATTTTTTTTTATAGATATATATATATATAAATTGCAATCTGGCTTACATAGCTAATAAGAAATTTATCTATATGGGTCGTAACTCTGGATTGGAGATATTATTCATCAATGATACTCAGGAAAGAGTAAATTTATCGCTATAAAGAATGTAACCGTACTGCACCAGGAGCAACAAAGACTAGAAAAACGGTTAGAAGTTTTGAACTCAAATTTCGGAATTTAAAGGTGTCCGCGGTTCCTTAATTCGGACGTGCAAAACGTGAACAAATATCGATGAGCATATATACATATGAAGGTGTGTGTTGTGTGCATATATATATACCGTCAACAAATAATAAATACACGAAGATGAAAAATTGTGTAATTGCTGGCTGGGGTCGAATACTCGTCGAGCATTCTCGCAACTATATCGCCACTACATTTATATATATACATTTTTTTTTTAAATATATATATAAAAATTGCAATCTGGCTGATGTAAGCAAATGGAATGTAAGCTATGACAGGATGGGAGATGTCATTCAACAATGACACTCCGAAGTACCTCTGCAATCATTCAAACCGATGGGGAAGATCTAGAGGTGTGCGATAGTTCAATCTGCGAGGTAAATTGGCATGATTTAATAACTCTACCACCAGCTGGTTAGACTGATAACCTGTGCAAGTAATCTGTACTGCAATCCCGAACTACTTCGCGCACTTTTGGTATTTTTAAGTCTTTATGCAAATTTTTCATTTAGTATATACCAGGGTGCACCGGCTATTAGTCTTAGTATTTTTGATTTGGATCGCTACACCATTTTGATATTCGATATCGATGCTGTCTTCCAGAGTGATAGGCCATATGTCCACACCGGCTTAATAACTGCTATGTGTTTAGTTGTAAATGTAACATGTACTGACTTGGTTGGGTTAATTTTAACCCTCCATTGTCGTGTCCAGAGGTTCAAGTCGTTTAGACCGCGCTGTCTGCCGGATCATTATCTCCCGCGAATAATGCTGTATCATCGGCAAATGTCGCCATCTCCACATTTGTATTTACGGGGAGGTCGAACATATATATGAGAAAAAGGATTGGCCCCAAAACAGAGCCCTGCGGAGCTCCAGCATTGATATATCGCTACCGAATTTGACTTGAAAAAATCTATGTGACAGATATGAGGATAGTAGTGTGTAGTAGGGATGTGGCAGGGTGCGTTTTATTTTTGAAAGTAACCCTTCATGCCATACACGATCGAAAGCCTGACTGACATCCAGAAAGGCTGCAGAACAATACTGTTGCTTTTCGAAACAATTACCGATGTATTTTTGCACCCTATGAACTTGCTCTATTTTAGAATGGCCAGGACGAATTGGAATCGTACCCTGTAGCTGTTTTGTTAGTTCAGGCAGCAATGATTTTTCGAACACTTTTAATACTATCGGTAGAAGTCTAATAGGTCGATATGATGAAGGATCACTAGTTATGTGTTTAATTTAAGTGTCGTCTCCGTATCGACGGTAGGCGGCTACTTACCTATATATATATATATTTGTTGTTGTTGTTTTACGGTGTAAGTTCGTCCGCTCTTATATTTGATATTTACTTACGATAAAATATCACTACGTATTTTCTCATATACTTTAACCACTTCATCGAAATGTGTAATTTTCTGGGGCATATGACCGAAATAGTATTCCTAGATATATTCGTATATCGAAAATTATGCACAGTTTACCTATTATGTAGAGTGTTGTATAATAAACACCCGTATAAAATTTACAATTTTATGTCGAAATTTCATAATATTCGACCGAAAGGATTAAATATACTCGTAACGTGGAACACTTCCAACGGTAAACTACCAACTGCAGCAGCGGCAGATTTCGTAGCTGCTCCATTATTTTTCGAATATTTTTGTCCTTACTTCAGTCGACAATCTGCGTCGTGCCAGTTGAAAAAACAAAATTGCGTGTAGAAAATACCGACCACGGTATAAGTAAGCTCGATATATATATATATCGGAGTCGTCTCGGGTCGGTTGCTAAACGAAGCTTATTACGTCTCTCGCGATTTTTCGAAGATAACACAATAACTTCGGAATAGGAATAGGAAATGAACGATAAATTTCGAATATTATCGAAATTACCGTAATGATGATACTATTACAAATAAATAATAATAATAATAATAAAAGACCGAGAGGACGAAGAAGAAAAGTATTTGGCCGGCAGGTGATTCCGACTGGACCGAACTTTTCCTCTCTCTAATCGCGAGGGTATCATTTAGAATTTTCGTCATAAATAAAAATCGTTATCGTCAGTAGCATTGAACCAAAATCAAAAAAAAAAATCAAAAACTACTCCTTTAGGTAATGTTAACGAATGTACAGTATATACCAGCCTTAGTTTATGTACATAAATGTATCGAGTATACGTACAGGTCTATTTAATTTTTAGAAAACGCAGATACAAGGAACATTTATAAATATTTATTTTATATATTTATTGAGGTCCTTCTTTAATAATAAACATTAAAAGAAAAGTTGTTAAAATCGCTAAATTTTTTGATGAGGGAATTCGTTTTAAGAAGTACGTTATAACATTAATCGCTTTTATATTAGACACTGGAGTATGTATCATTCCGATTGGTCATGGGTGCGATTATGTACAGATGATTAACCGGGCAACTGCCATGTGGGGTGCTGACAGTACCCCGTACATTATTTTTATCAAATATTTTATATTTATAGTTTGACTACACTGCTCAGCGTCACAGTAGCTTTCAGTATAATATTATCTAGCATCGATCTATTTGTGTTTAGTGATTTGTATTGTATCGCGCTACTCACAGCGTTACATTTTCTTCTAAAATATCAACTGAAGTGTCAAAGGATCCCCACGTGGAAGACTAACTTTTCAATTTTGATTGTTTTTTTAGCTAACAGGTTAGTATTTAAATTATTTCTTAGCATTTATTTGATGTTAAAAATTAAATAAGTAATTTTTAGAAGTGAGCCCTACGCTATTCCATAACTTGTACATTCTTGAGGTATTACGAAAAAGCTACAACACCTCTAGGTTTGAAATTTAACACAGTAATTTAAATTCGTGTCTGGATGTGTTATCTACCAAAATATCGTTTTTTAAATTTAATTTTATAAACTAAGAATTAATAAGGTAGATTTCTGTTGTGACGTCATCAATGAACTGTTTATCATAAATTAGTTTGTAAACGTTTCATCATAAAAACAGTATTTTCGAATTAGATATTATCGGAGAACCGTTGTTATTGTTGTTTTTTAAATAAGGATTTATCTTGTTGTTGCCGAATAATGTATTTAAAATAAAAAAAAATGGAAGTATTAATATTACTGGAATCGATGTTATTTATTGAAAAATTAAATAACATTACAAATTTCAATATGTTAAAAGACAGTTTATTTTATAAAATAAGAAAACACAAAAACATTTATCTGTAGATTTTAACTGTACTATTGCAGAATGTTTTAATTTCTATGATGTCTACATTACAGTTTGAAATTAAAAAATAAAAAATAAAATGTAGAGTGTGTCCGTGTGTATAAATGAGATTTACTTCATTTTTTAAGGTTTTCAATTATGGATCAGTATGAGCAAGCTCGTCTGAGGCGTCTTCTCGATGAGGTAGAAGAGGAAGAAGTTACAGGAACAATTGATGAAAAATCGGATTCTAAAGTTGATTCTTGCCACATGAGTGACCATAATACTGACCCGGAAAACTCAGCAGAGTCCTCAGACGAAGAGGATCTCACAAACGTCAGTACTATTTTAGGAAAGGATGGAATCACTAGATGGAGAACTACACCGGCAAACAAAAATATTTGTACTCGTGCTCGGAATATTGTTGTACATTTACTTGGGGTAAAACAGAATGCAAAAAATTGCAAGACCATTTTGGAATGTTGGGATTTGTTCATTGACCGAAATATTCCAGAAAGTATAGTAAATCCTACCAACAAAAAACTTTTGAAACGAGCAAATAATGTGCATTGTTATCCAACTTGCATTGCTGAAGTGAATGCTTTATTTGGATTGCTATACATCGCCGGGTCTATTCGTTCCAGGCGTCAAAACATGGAAGATTTGTGGTCGGAAAGCAAGGTGGGAATAGAGATTTTTAGAACAACAATGAGTATCAAACTGTACTACATGCTGACGAAATGTATTACATTTGATGATATAAATATAAGGAATGAGAGACGTAAGACAGACAAACTTGCACCAATTAGGGAAATTTTTCAATGTTTTCAGATAACTGTGTAAAATCGTATTCGATATCTGAATATTGATGAGCAACTTGTTGCATTCAAAGGACGTTGTTCATTTCGCCAGTATATAAGCCAGCGAGGTATGGCATAAAACTATTTAGCATTGCAGTAAAACGTGGTACTGAAATATATGTAGGCCAACAACTCAAAAGGCCCATATGCAGTATCAAACAGTACAAATAGCATCGTAATGCGGCTAACTTAGCCGATTCGGGGTTCCGGACGAAATATAACAGGTGATAACTGGTTTTCTAGAATTCCGCTCACGGCAAATTTGTTAGAACAGAAATTGACGTATTTGAGAACGGTGCGTAAAAATAAAAAAGAACTTCCAAATAAATTTGTACAAACTAGAAGCAGGCCATCAAAAAGTTCAGACTTTGGATTTAGCAAAAAAATGACAATCTTATCTTATGTACCTAAGAAAAATAAAAATGTTATAATGATATCTTCTATGCATTTAGAAGACAATTCCATAGACGAGACAACAGGAGATAAAAAGCTTCGTAATATTATTACATTTTACAATTTAACCAAGTCTGGAGTTGACAAATTTGATCTATGTGGTTCATACTCCACAGCTAGAACAAGCAAAAGGTGGCCATTAGTTGTGTTCTATAGAATGCTGAATCTAAGTGGAATCAACACCCACATAATTCACACAGCCAACAACACAGAAGATAAACAAATTCCACGAAGGATTTATTTACGAGATTTAGGATTTGAGCTTCTGAAAAACTGGCTAAAAATAAGATCAGCAAACCCACACATTCCACGAACAATACGCGAAAAAAGAAATAGATATTTTGAAGGTTCTGACCAAATAATAAAGAATCACCAAAAAAAAAAGGCGAGGTGCACAATTTGTCGAAGAACGGAGGATAAAAAAAAAAAAATTTTATTGTGAAAAATGTTACGACATCATGTGTCTGAACCACATGAAAAATATTTGTTCGAAATGTTTTGAAAAAGACGCAAATGATCAAGAATTTGACGACATTAACTAATAAATTTTATTCATAGTTGACTTTCAGCTTTTTTGAAACATACCTAAATATGTAAATTTTTAAAAGTTGAATACATTGGAGAGTAGTGATTTTATTAATTAATTATAAAAAAAAAAAAAATATAACGCAATCACTAGAAGCTTCGCGATTAAAAAACTTTTAGTGATTGCGTTATATATATATATATTTTTTTTATAATTAAATGTAAACTTTTAGTTTATCGTTTAATTTTTTATATGTCAACTTTTATTTTATCGTTTAGTTTTTAACATTCATATATATTTTATATTAAAATATAATTTTTGTACATGCTTAGTGTTGTTTATATAATTCTTATTTTAAGTAATACCTTTAAACTTGTCAAATAAAGTATAAAATTAGTATATATTCGAAAATGTCAGATCCCCACGTGGTAGATGACGTTTTAAAAAGCTACCTACTAGAAGAAGGCGCAGAAGACTGGCTGTCGAACGTGAATTTATAATGCAGCATATCTCTAAATAAGCGCATAATTGATACGATAATAATAAAACTAAAGTAATCCCAAGTATGTTTATAATTTGCGGGTTTTATTTTAACACATATAACGCCTGCAACTAATCCTTTCCAACGCCTGTATAACTTCCGAAGTAATATCGAGAATTCACAAAATTTGCAGGCGTATAAAAATGAATATTTTAAATATTTAAAGGTGGTACTAATTTTGTCCACCGAAAAGTGTATGTTACCCGTCAACATGTGAAAGACCTCTGCCTATATATAACTAGCATGATTCCGACTATATGATTACTATTGTGTAATGTCACTTATGACGAAAATTCGCTTTTACATGGTGCAACTTCTGTTTGTATCTATCACCGGGTTATTAAGGTAATAATTTAAATATCTGATACAAGCAAAATAAAAATTATTCACGATTTTAAACATTTTATGTTATACTGATAGAAATATAAGTAAAAGTAGAAACCAAAAAAAACTTACGGAAAATTTGCATTATATATATATATATACACGTCTGAGAGAAGGATGATCATGTGTTTCTTTATTAGATTCTTGAAAAATATTTTTATGTGAAATCAATTATAAATAAAAAGATAAATTGTTATTCACACACTATTCGAATAAAAGAATAATTGAAATTTGTATATATATAGGTAAAAATATAGAATAAAATCTAAAAGGAATGTATTGTTATATATATATATATATATATATACCGTATTACTTCGAATTTAAGACGCCCTCGAATTTAAGACGCACCCTGGTTTTTGGTTTTCAACGTGAAAAAAAAATTCATCGAATTTAAGACGCATTAAAATTACAAGGTTTTAGGAAAGGAAGTTTTGGAAGAAATAGAAATAATTAAGATACTAATAGTCAATACTCGTATACTTCTTCAACATAATATGAAATATTATAAACTTATAGGTACATAGGCTTACTTAGCGCAATTTCATTTGCAATAGAAAAAAAACAAAACAGGAAAAAACAGTAATTTTTATGACTAAATTACCTATTTATTGCTTTTTCTAATTATGTTTTTAATTGCTATCGTCGGTTGTTGAATCGTCGTCATTGCCGGACGTTGAAGTAGAATCGTTTGCGTCATCTCCGTCACTATGATTCTATGTACAATCATCTTCAGAGCCATCCAATGCATTCGATATACAGCACTTCAAAAAGGATTTGATGATTATACAGGGCGGTAAATCTTTCCAAGCTTTTGAAATCCATCCTACAATCGTACCTGCTGAGGCTCGTTTGATTTTGCCAGTTGGTGTGAGAGGATAATTATTTTCAGTCAACCATTGATTGTATTGCGCACGAATACGGTCTTTAAAGGCTTTATTTACACCGACATCAAGAGGTTGTGTAACTGACTTGTCATACCTCCAGGAATAACTACTAAATCGCATTTTTCATTTGCCAATCTGGTTTTAATGTCGTCAGATAAATGACCGCGAAACGCATCCATCACTAACATGCTGTCTCGTTTGAGAAGTCTACCTGGTCTTCGCTCCCATACGCACTCCAACCAATCTTGCATAAGTTTACTTGTCATCCAGGAATTTTGTTGGGCTCGAACAATAACCCCATCCGAGAAGATTTCCTTTGACACAGTTTTTCTGTTCAGGATTACATACGGCGGTAACTTATTGCCATCCGCAGTAGCACTGAGCATAACAGTTACTCTTAATTTTTCGTAGCCGGTTGTTTTCACTGTTACTTGTTTTTGCCCCTTTTCACTGACCGTGTTTGACTAAGATGGTATTGTTTCTTTAACCTTAGTTGTATTACATGATGTTGATATTGCACCAATTTATCCTCATAATCAGATGGTAGTTTCTGGCAAATTGTGGTTCTACGACGTAATGATAGACATTGTCTTTTCATGAATTTTTCACACCATCCACGACTAGCTTTAAATTGAAGAGTTTTATCGCTGGCAATTTCTCTGGCTTTTAACATTAATGCTTCTCGCGTTACTGGAAGACCTTTCGTGCGAAGTTCTTTAAAATAAGTTAAAACGGCAGCATCGATTTCTGGATATCTTCCATGTTTTGGTCCCGAAAATGATTTTTTTGTTCGTTTACACGCGAATAACTTATTTTTCACTTCACGCCAACGGCGAACATTCACTTCGTTAATCGAGAACTGTTTACCGGCGGCACGATTTCCGATATTTTCTGCGCATAAAATAACTTTACGCTTAAATTCCGCTTCGTACATAAAACGCTTTTCCATAATAAAAAGAAAAAATACCGTATTAACAAAACAACGATGGGTTAGTAACTGCAATGTTTGGGAGAGCGACACTGACTGACGAGCAACGACTGTGACCGGAAATGGGAATAGGTTTACAAGTCACTTTTATAAACATCATTAATCAACTTCTACAGCTAGTGTAATATATCGATAGCATTAATGTAGCAAATACAATAGGACTACTACCACTATTCCACATTTTTCTGATAGATGTTTATTATTATTATCGCAAGATGTTTATTATTATTATCTGAAAAACGGCGGTGACCTAACTCGTGCTGAAATGCTGATTCAGCGGAATTATGGCCTTGGTGGCGCCTGGCCCCATTTCCGTGTTCGCCCTAGAATATAATTAACTAGAGTAGCCGGCGAAATTAGCTCACGGTTACTAAGTAGCGATTATGTATATACATGTTTAATTTTAAATAATTCAGAAATGAAAGTAATAATATAATTTCGTTTAATTTACGTGCATAGTCAATCTTATACAACTGGTGATTATATTTACTGCACTTGTATATTGTTTAAGCCATTACAACATTTACTTTATTTAGATAGTAACCAATGGAACCATGATAAGTAAGTATCTGAGTCATGTGGTAGTTTATACGGTAATATTTTTACTTTTAAAACGTTCTTTGATATGTATACAATACTCGTCTGTGTGTAAAAATGAATAGATGTGATAATAAATAAGCGTTAGAGATTTCATTATTTGGGAATATCGTTAATATCGTGGGTTTCTAAGAACTTAATTTTCCTAACGAGCTACCATCACGAATTGAAAAATCACTTGTATTCTATATGTATACTAAAATGAACGAAATCGGGAACTTCTCATTCGAAAATAGTACACGATATCATCCACCCTTGCCCAACCGATGTAAATATTTTAAGAAGGGCTCGATGATTCCGATGATGGACGACATACAGACGAAAAGTCTTTGATGAAGACGGCCCTCCCCTCTTCATATTCGTTTTATCGTTGATAAACTTTTCTAAATGTAAGCGGGAAATTCGTTTCGAACTTTAGAGAGTCAGAAATATGTGAGGTGGGTGGTTAAAAATGCGTGAAAATTTAAATGGGAAATTGTTTTCCTCAACTTTCTATCCTATTAGCAATATTATTTGAAATGAAAGAAAAACCAATTACACCCAAATCGTTTCTTTACTTATATTCCATATTTGAGGTCTACATCGATAGGTATATATATATATATATATATATATATATATATTCCATATTTGAGGTCTGCACCATTAGGTATTATATCTTAAATGATGAAGAGAAAATATACTTTTTTTCCAATACTTTGATGTCGACAAATTACTATCGCAGTGCTTTAAATTAATTTATGATCGAATAACATGTTCGAACCTCATTCACAATATAAATCGAATATATATCAAACCGCGGCATTAAAACCGCTGGTTTGGGTACGAGTAGAGGAGATAAAACAAAATCATTAAGAAACGTGAACGAAAAAATAATAACTTAAATAGAATACGTAGATGAATTTATCTTTAGGTTGAAGAATCGAATTGAATAGAAGTAAAGAAGGGGTACGTAGAAGAATATCATTAGCTTAGAGAAAAGTATCGGTCTCCAAAACGTATATTGAAAAGTTCATTTGATATTATGAAGTATTTAATAGTTATGTATTTCCAACATTGGACATATGGCTCTCGAACGTGGTCGACAATTAAAATGGAAGCGAGAAAAAGAGAGATTAGTCGGATTGAGGTGCACGGGCTTATGTTAAATGTTTGACGAAAGGATATGATCAGAAATACATTTATCAGAGGAACATTTACAAATACGGTAAACATTGTTTTTGAATGAAAAAAGATAAAGTGAAATTGGGCTGGGGACATATTGTGGGATTGACGGATAGCAAATGGAAATATAGGATAAAAAGTTGGTGATGTAGGCAATTTTTGAGATGAGAAAACGGGATAAGTAAATGTATATGTAATAAACAATACGGGAGAATTGCCCAGGACCGCAGGGAATGAGTAAAATTGAGGGAGATCTTTGTTCATCATATTGGCTTTTAGTTTTAGTTATTGTTAATTTTGTTATATAACAAATATCTTATTATTATTATTATCATCGCCATTTCATCTATAAATGAATATCTCGAATCTGAAACTGCCCCAGTTTGTTAATCCACGCGTAATGTATATATTACTTCGGGGCACAGCTTGTTGTAAATAGAGTCACCTTCTTTAGTAAGTAGTCACTCGATAACCATAAAGTGCTAATCCACTGGTTGAAAAACTAAATAACAATCACGTAAGTTAGTACGTCCACTTCGTGCAGAGTAGTAATTGTCTATTGGGCGGGCTTAGCGCTGATTAGAAAAGTTAAATCTGTACACAACAATACCACTGACAATACAATACACGCGCACACACACATCGCTGATAGGAAAACGGAGGAAAGTTCACTTATGTGTCTTTACCAATGAATATAGTTAAGCGTTAACTACATTTACAACTGGTAAACTATCAGCAATTCACTCGACCCTACGTGCTCCAGTCGGATTGATGAATATTCATCTAGAGCGAGTGCTAGTATCCGGCGCTTAAAAACCGGATACTTTCGGCTAGGGGAGTAAACTCCAAACAAATCCGGTGGAAGGCAACCGGAAACCACTGATATATAGATATCTAGTAAACCATGCATTAATAGACATGATAGAGTAAGCAGTTACGAAGTCGTCCAATTAAACGGAGTCGGACAAGGTAGGAGGGGACATGAAACCTACAATGAGAACATCGAACGAAGTTAAAAGAAAATACGATGCATTAAAAGTTAACAAAAACTGGGAATGTAAGAAAGCTAAAGAAAAATGGTGGGTATCGCATTGCGCTGAAATTAAAAATTACTTGGATGAAGACCCTGCCGGTATAGAAAAATAAAACTGATTTTTAAACAAGATACCGGTGTTCAAAAACGTACATTGTATAAAGTTAACGGAAAGCCATGTCAAAGTTCTACAGAAATAGGGCTGACTTGGAAAAAGTATATTGTCGTTCTATACGACCAACCCCTATAAAATGGGGCATAGACGAAATCCGTATACAAGAAGAGAAAAGCGATACGTTATTTCGAGGATATTTTGAAATGACGACAACTACCAAATAACAAAGCAGCAAGAATAGACTGGATCAAGCGGTCGTAAAGTACAAAACATGTTATTTAATATGATACAAAAAATAATTAAGAAGGGAGCATGGTCTTAAAAACACTGTCAATCAATTATAGCTCCAATACCAAAAACAAGAAATACAAAATATTGCAAAGGTTACAGAACCATTACTTTAATACCATACGAGTTTAATACGTACCAAATCAAATGATTAAACACACGTTCTTTTGTTAAAATTTTTTCTTTATGTATAATACACATAAAAATTATTGCTTATCCTATTAAGTTAAATATTTATACATTTATATATATATATATAGTTATATTATCAGTATGCAGGTTTTGTTAGTGACTTTTTCCTGTATATTTATTTTAGTTAAACGAGCAATCGGGCCGTTCTTACTAGTGTACGTAATATTAATTTCGTTATTATTATTTTCTTGTATATACTATAAACAATTTACCTTTTTCTCTAACAAACTACGTCGGATCCAAGAAGGTTCTTAATAAAAAATGTTCGTCCGAATTGTCGCTACAAATCTAGCCTAAAAATACCCATGGAATCCATTATCCCTTATACCACAAATGGGGGTTGAAACTCCGAGTAAAGTTTAATGATATTTGTCGGAGATGTCTAAGTCGCTAACGGAGATTTTAACGTGTATCTGTTCAAGCCCTACAGTATTTAAGGGTTGAAAATCGACTGAAAATTGGAGTTTTTTACTTAGGACGTTATAAAAAAAAACGAGGCCTAAATCGAAAATCTGTTCCGAGGGAATTTTCTAAACGCTCTAACGAACATTTTTCGTCATAAATATCATCTCTCTATCTATCACTCAGGTCTGAGAAAAAGTCAAGTTCTAAAGGGTTTGAAATTTTTTTAAATCATCAATTTTTTCAACTTTTTTTAATAGCCGTTTAATTATTCGTCCGACCGTCCACACCTATTCTATAGTGGGAAATTTTAATTATATATACCGAGTCTCTATATAGAATAGTAGCGTAGTTAAATCGGCCGAAAGTTGACCTATAATCCGGTATCAAAAGATTTCCAAACTCCGTTTCGCTCCTTTAGATGCGATTTAGCGGAAAATTTCCTCTTCAAGGAAATCAAGTCAGACTATTTCTTTTTAAAAGACGTAACACTCACTTGTCTATATAGAACGGTATAGGCTGTAGTCGTGACCAAAATTTTCAACTCGCGATATCTTTAAAAATGTTTAAACTCGTTCATGCCTTAAAGCCGTTTCTCTATCGCCATTATCGCGATCGACGTTATGAGGTTGTTTTTACTAACGACCACCGCCATTCATCCAAAGTTTACCCCTATCCTGTCCGATGTATCGGACCGGCTTTAAGGAAGTCCAAAGCTCGATAAATGTCGGATTTTTTATATTGTCCGTTCTTCGCCACTTGTTCATATTAATCCTAGAGTGTTATCGTACAAATGCTGATCGTAACCTTCGTACAAATGCTGATCGTAACCTTTCTAACAACGTTCAGTGCTTCCAGTTCTGATCAAGGGGTGCGAACAAATCCAAGTTTGAAGACTCTTGCAATTTGCAAAATTCCTATTTAAATCTATTAAACGAGCTCCTTATTATTATTAAGCGTCGAGCAATATAACCTTTTTTACTCTACTATACATTAGCTTTTGTATGAACTTTGTCTCAAACTAAGCCGACATAAAGTACTGCCTTTAGAAAAGTTCAACTATGGAACCCAAATTTTCTTAAATTTTTTCTAATTCCAGAGTCTATAACTACTTTTCTTTTAGAGCGATATAATTAACGTACATAACTTTAGTTAAATTACACTTTACGAGCTGTCATTTGGTATATAAACCTTCCATTTCGGACAAAAGTTCGCAAAAGAATTGCGGTTTAAAGAAAATTTGAAAATCTGCATTTGGAAAAATATTTGAAAAAATAATTCAACCGCTCCTTCATAGTATGACAAATGCATATGTTCCAAACCATCAGTTCGGATTTAGACCAAAACATTCGGCCACCCATAAATGCTATAGAATCGTTGACGCAATTGAGTCTCTGTTACAGCGTGGAATGTTCTGCTCAGCAGTATTCCTTGATGTAGCCGAAGCACTTGACCGCGTTTGGCACGATGGTTTGCTATGCAAAATACGAAAAATGTTTCCTATTGAAATGTATTGTCTTTTAAGTGATAGATCTTTTCGGGTTAAAATAAATGGTGTTATGTCGAGCCAACGGCAGATATTAGCGTCACTACCTCAAGGTAGTGTTCTCGGCCACGGCCGACATACCAACCACAATGTTTACCTTGCAAGCTACATTCTCAGATGACATTGCAATACTCGCTAGTCATGTTGATCCTCATTAAGTGTTAAGATTTATTCAACACCAGTTACCATTACTCCAGAAATGGGCCCTTAAATGGACAATAATAATTAATGATCAGAAATCATCGCACATTACATTTACATCTAAACGGTAAACATTTCCCTTAGTTAATTATAGTAATTGTACAATACCGCAAGTACAGGCGGTAAAATACCTTGGAATAACAATCGACGGGCGCCTAACATGGAACTTACATGTAATTAATACTAGGAGAAAATTGAAATTACTATTAAGGGAATTATATCCACTGGGGAAGAAAATCAAGCTGAGTCTCGCAAACAAAGTTATACTGTACAAAATCATTGTAGCTCCTGTTTAGACGTACGGCCTAGAAATATATGGATCAGCTGCTAAAACGCATCTTGACAAAATACAGTCGCTTCAATCGAAGATACTGAGGATAATGACCAATGTGTCATCCTATGCTCGCAACAGTATAATTCACAATGATCTGGATGTCCCTACGGTGGTCGCGGTATATAAGCAGCGGTACAACAAAATGCATAGTGCATTCAACAAAAATTTTAACCGATTAATATCGCGCATGTCTACAACTGGACTTCCTGATAATCTGCCCAGAAGACTAAAAAGAAAACAATGCCAAGCACTTATAAGTTAATAATAACAATAATGATAATAATAGTAATAATATAAAGTAAGTAAAGTTGTGTAACATCTAAGAGTATATAACCAAGCGGCTTCATTTACTGGGATGTGCCGTTACTCAAACAGAGAAGAGAATTATTATCTATTGCATTAATGACCTAAGAGTCGGTATGTAAAATAAATGACATTACAGTCGTATTTTTGAACAAAATACCCATCCTCAAAATGGGGGTTAAATGGTTTAGGGGTTTAAAAATGTTTTTAAGGGTCGTATGAAAGATAGGGGTTTTGAGTTTACGTTAGATGAATGTAGACGTCAAGATCTACTGTTACTGTAATAATCTACATTTTATCTAGATTAATTTGTAGCAAGAAATCACAAACTTAAAATTCCGTTTTCGACTTTTAAAAATTCAATGGGCGATTTTTGGTCATCCATTTCTACAATGAGTTTGGCATAGGTAATGCTATTCACATATCTATATATTTTTTCATATATATATATATTCAATATGCACTGAGCATCAACTATTATGAGTATATATATTATTATTATTAAATTAAATTACCATGCCATGTACAGCAGCCAAGGCTAGAGGCACGACAGGAAAAGAGGATTAGATTGAGGAAGATAATTAGGTTCGACAATGAAACATGATCTTCTTTGAAGAGGAGATGGAGCGAAGCAGGAAGATCAAGAGACGCTCGAAGCGAGGAGTATGAGAGACAATCGACCAGAATATGGGAAATGGAGAGGACAACATTATAGCCGGGACATACAGGAGCCAAAGTTCTGTTAATGAGATATGAATGAGTAAGATGTGTATGACCCAAGCGCAATCTGGTGATAACCACATCATCTCTACAGCTTGGAAGCAAAGTTATCCAAGGATCAACCGAATATTTGATTTGTCACAACTTGTTGGTTTGTGGCGTCAGCAGCCACTCCTTCTGCCATAATGAAAAAAACCCATTTATGATGAACTTCTTAAGGTCGCGCGCTGGAACTGGAACATTTGGAACCGGCAAGAACACAGCAGCCTCCCTGGCCGCTCTATCAGCCAGTTCGTTCCTTCGAATACCAGCATGAGCTGGGATCCACAGGAACGTCACCTTCTGTGAGTATATATATATGCACATATTCTTCATAATTGTGTTTGTTCATTTCCAAATGTCATGACTAAATATTATATGTTTATTTTTACATACAAAATGGACTAGCATGTAAGACACTATTTATATGTGATGCACTTGCTCGTGCATATGATTTTATATTGAGTAGGGTGCAACTGCCTTCAAGATGATATAAGAATTAACTAATGATGAAAACTTTCTGTCATGTGTTGGTTTTGAACCCCCAAATCTAGCTGTTTATCCAGTGTACCTACACACATCAAACATGCAACTTGTTTAAAAGGTTCTTACCTTATTAATTTTATATATATATATATATATATATATATATATATATATATATATATACATATATATGGGATGCTGCAATCTTATCTACTACAATGCATGTAGCACATATATGATGTCATTTTTAGGATGGTTGTTTTATCCTATGAAAAATCTGTAACAAAAATGGTTTATTGGATAGGAATGTATACAAAAATGTGCAAAATTTATTAGCAATATATATACATATAAATGTAAAATTGATGAACATGTGCAGTTACCAAGCATTATATATATTATAATTGCATACCATATTATATATAATTTTTTTATTTATACAGACTTTCCACCTGCATAGTTCATTAGATAACTTAATTGGTGGCCCTTACTTTTAAACTTACTTCCAATATTACTTCAGACATTTGCATGTGTTGATACATAATATTATTGGATTTATTCATAAACATCTGCAAATTTTAAACATACTACTGTATTTCTTTGGAGATTCCCTGGTGTTGATACTTCAATATCATTTTGGATTTACTAATAAACATCTGCAAATTTTTAACCTACTTCCAATTTTACTTCAGATATTTGTGGTGTTGTACTCAATTTTACTTTGGATTTATTCATAAACACCTGCAAACTTTAAACCTACTTCCAATATTACATCAGAGATTTTCAGGCATTAGGAGATGCATTAAAAATAAATGTCTGTAAATTTGACCTACTTTGTATTATATCAGAAATGTGCTGGTGTCGAAAGTCATGATTTGCAGGCGCTAAAAATATTTATTCGTAAATGCCTGTAAATTTTAAACTTATTTCACTGATGTACAGGTATTGTATTGGGGTGATTTGCAGGCGTTAGGTGAGGCAATAAATGCCTCCAAATTTTAAACTTATTTCAGATTACACTGGCGATGTGCAGGTGTTGGAAGTGAAGACGTGCAGGTGTTAAAAATATTTATACATAAATGCCCACAAATTATAAGCTTACTTCACAAATTTTAAACTTACTTCTTTGATGTACAGGTGTTGGGGTGTTGAAAATATTTATTCATAAATGCCTGCAAATTTATGTGTGCACTTGTCCAAAGGAGTGTAGGTTTCAGAACATGAGGTTAGGAGGTGTCTAAAATATTTATAAATGCTTTCAATTTTTAAACTTACTTCAGAGATGTTTTGGAAGGGGAGATTTGCATGCTTTAAAAATATTTATTTTATGTTTAAGTTAATTTTCCTTTAAATTGCCATTAATCAGGTTACAGATAATGTAAGATAAGGAATTAAATTTTAATTGAATTAAAAATTGAGTTAAATATTAATAGTAACAATAAGATTTATTTTATCATTATTTATAATTAATACAGCGCTCGTGCAATGATGCACATAGGTGGTAATTACTGATATTATTAATTATAAATAATGATAAAATAAATCTTTTTGTTACCATTTGATATTTAATTCAATTTTTAATATAATTAAAATCTAATTTCTTATCTAAACGCTTGTAATGGAAGTGAAATTTGAAATAAATAAATAAATATAGTAAAATATATCAAATAAAATGAATAAACTAAATAAAATAAATAAATAAAATGTTATTGTGATGATTAATATATAACAGTGCACAAAATAATGAGCTCATTCAATATGGTTGTGAAACTTACCAAAATGATAGAGAATGTAGGAGAAGCGGCGGATCCTTAATAGCTGCGAGGAATTCTTTGCACATGGAAAGATTAACATTAACTACTATTTCTGGAGTCGAGCCAGTCCGTTTAAAAATTACTGAATACAACCTAATTGTGGTGTGTATATGCATACCTCCTCATACTTCGGTTATTATTTATAAACAGTGTATGAACTGCTGCTGTACAAGTTTATGCACTCTAAGGTCCTTATTATGGATGACTTTAATTTGTCTGTTGATGGACATACTTCTTTAAATATTCAAGACGACAAGCTGGCTAAGCTTTCAAATTTTGTATAAATCAGTAGTTTGAAGTTGGTGAATAATATACTGAACTTCCAGGGCAAAACACTGGATTTGGTGCTGGTAAATTCTGCTCTCTCAACTAGCATTAGAAAAGCAATTGATCCCTCGGTATCAGAAGATAAGTATCATTCGGCTTTAGAAATGACTGTTCAACGATGCTCATTAATCAAACCTGATTATGTTACTACTTATCCAGTGTATAGGTCTGGGAAACTTAACAATTTTTCTACTGTTAGATATGAAGTTTCAAGAATAGACTGGACTGAAATTTATAATATTACTAATACAAATGAGGTAACACATTTCTTTTATACTAAGATTTATGGTGCGCTTGATAGAGTTGTGCCTAAAAAATGAATTTTTAAATATAAGTATCCCCCATGGTTTACACGAGAAATTAAACGCAAACTTAGATTCAAAATGAAATGTAGGAAGTCATATCACAGGACAGCTGACCATACTGATTACATAAAGTTCAGTAAGGGCTGAGATTACAAAGTTGATTCTGCTATCATTCAGAAATTATGTTAGTAACGTTGAAAAAATATCCAAATCAATCCCAGTAGATTTTGGTCATTTGTGCAAAACAAGAAAGAGACTCTCGTGTTTCGCCTACATTTATGAAGTACAATGGCAGAAATCTTGAAATCAGCGAGGATATATGTAAATCTTCTGCTAATTATTTTGCTTCAGTGCATTCGTGTGAACACACATTAGATACTGGTTACACTGAAACTGGAGCTAGTATTCTTAAACTCAACTCTATTTCTTCTTGTGAATATGATGAAGCCGTCAAGAACTTGAAGCTTAAATTTTCTACTGGTCCTGACAACATGCCACCGTTTATATTTAAATTGTGTTCCGATCTATTAGAAAAGCCCTTAGTGTCTCTTTTTCATGTAATATTAAAACAGGGCATTTGGCCTGATTCTCTTAAAACACCTAAAATAATACCGGTATATAAATCGGGTGATCGTCAGCTAATCGCCAATTATCGACCTATCTCTATACTCTGTACATCTGCTAAATTATTAGAATCTATAATATATGTTAGGTTGAACAGTTAATTACTGACTAAACGGATTTATGAAGCACAAGTCCAATGTGACAAATCTAGTTACATACACTGATCAGATTTCTAGATTCATGGATTGTGGTTTACAAGTTGATAGTATTTACACTGATTTTAGTAAAGCATTTGACACAGTTAGTCATTCACATCTACCGAATAAACTAAAGTTGCTTGGACTGTCAAAAGATTTTATAATATTATTAGAATCCTATTTATATAACTGTAAGAGCTATGTTGTGTATAATGGCTACCATTCTAATACATATTCACCTACTTCAGGGGTCCCACAAGATTCGAATTTGGGTCCCCTTCTATTCCTAATTTTTATCAATGATATTGGAAAGAACCTTTGCTCAAAATTTCTTTTATTTGCTGATGAACTCAAAATTTATGCTCCTATATATTCACTAGCTGACTGTGAATCTTTAAAAATAGATCTAGATAAGCTGGTTCTATGGAGCAAAGAAAATCATTTACCTTCCAATTATGATAAATGCATCCACATGAGTTTCTGTAGAAATAGAAATAGGTACTCGTTCACTTATACGATGAATGGTAAGCAGATAATTAAAAAATCTGTTGTGCGGGATCATGGAGTTAATATTGATGACAATTTAAAATTTTCAATACATGTAAGCGATGTTGTTAATCGCTCTTATAAAATGGTAGGTTTTATTATAAGAAATTCATATGAGATCCATGGACGCTACTGTCACTTTATAATGCATTAGTGCGTAGTCCTTTAGAATACTGTTCAATTATTTGGGATCCGTATTATAATAAATACATTAGGTTAATTGACAAAGTTCAGTGTAAATTTTTAAAATATCTATATTACCGTATATCAGGTATTTACCCTAAATATATGAATTACGATATGTTAAGAAATATAATGGATGTGAGGTCTTTAAACTGCAGAAGGAAAATAGCCAAATTAAGGTTTCTTCATGATGTATGTAACGGTAGAGTTAATAGTGAGTATTTAACATCAACCGTCTCCTACCTTGTACCAAGATCAAATAGGCGATCGAATCGTTTTTTTAGTGAGCCGCGTGCACGAACAAACCTCGGTTTAAGTTCTCCATTGCCGTCAGCTTTCCACTTATATAATTCTTTTTTGAACATATTTCCCTGTATGGATATTTGACAACAGATATTTCTTTAATAAGTTGCTTCCCGAACATATTTTGCGCTGAGAACAGGAGTTTTGCTGTTGTCTATTCCAATGGTTTTAGATTGTTATTACGTGGTGTGTGTTTGGTATATGTGTTCCTTTGCTAATGTACATGTAGTATATACGTTAAGGTTTATATTGTATTTATTAGTTTGTTGAAGATTATTTGTCCGTTTATTTCGAGTAAGATTGTGTGAATGGGGTGTGAATGATGTATGTTTTAATGAGTGCGAGACTTGGGAATGCGTGTAGTTTTCCTGGTGTGTTTAATAGGTGTGAGGCTGGTGAATGTGTTCAATGTATTTTTTTGTATTTTATTTTTTTTTTTACTTTTCATCTTATAATTCAGAAAAAATTATTCATTGTATTATTTTATTTATAAGCCTACACCCGAATTGGATTTTAGCTGTTGTGTGGCTTCATTAAATAAATGAATAAATAAATAAACATCATAAATTAACAGTTTAAATTTTGTTAGTGCGAGTAATTTTATGTCTTATTCATTTTTACACGTCTACAAGCGAACGTTATTATTTAATACTTTTCCTTATGTATTTTTCTTAGTCCAAAATTGGTTTTATAAACTTTTTTTTCGGCATCGTCGAAAATTAAAATGTAACGTGTTTTTTAATATTTATTTGTTCCAACACGTCTCACAGATGTATTTACATTATTACATTATAATTGTATTTTAATAATTATCCGAATTTCGCAACGAGAAAATAAAATACAAATTAAAGAATTATTACTATTACTATTATTCTCGTTAATTCGTATTTTATCGTTTGGTACATATTAATCGGAAAACAATCATTTTATTCCGACGAATAAATTAATTATCGTCACCGTTTGTTAGAATTTAGATAATCACACAAAGCTTCTTAATTTTAGTTACGAGCGGTGAAATTGTACACAATTCGATATGTACGAACCAACCTTTTTAAAAGTCTTAACGTACGTCTCAAAAATTGTGACTACAGTAGTAAAAATAAATTTCCTTACACAGAACTACGAAAATTACACCGAAATAATATTATGTACCCGCTGTATGTATATATATATATATATATGTATAATGTATATATATATATATATGTGTGTAAGTTCGTAATATGTCTATATATTCACATATCATTCGCTTATACTTATGCTACGTCTATTATAACTTAAATCGGTAATTTAAATATTTTCCCGTTAGTAATTATAACACATTTATATTCTTATTACTTCACTGTGCGTTAATGAATATGTTTAGTTTATCTGATAAGGAAATCATATTTTTTCTTAATATCGCATTTGAAGTAAAGTTGATTTTGGAACGCGAGAGCACTGTAAGACACTATGTGTTCTTGAAAGTATTATTATTAGCTTTTATGTAAGGTTAATAAAATAAAAATAAGTTATAAATAAGAAAATAAAAATAACCGTAATATTACTGCAATCGCGTTAATATTTACAATGATTTACAAAAACTTTCTCGTTTTTCTAATGTATATTTGTTTTGTAAATACATTTTTTTAACTGTCAATCAATATCATTATCATCGTCACATTGTTCGTTGCCGAACGTTGTAATTAGCTATTGTACGTTTATTTTTACGTACAAAATGAGCTTGCATTCAAGACACTATTTATATGCGACACAGATGCGCTCGCATATGATATTATACAGAGTGGGATACCACTAACTTCTCCGTGATAATTAAGAATTAAATAATGATGAAAACTTTCCAGGAGTTGACAGTCGAGTACTCAGAACAACTATACCACTGCGACAGATCTATCAATATAGGAAAGAATATATTTTCTTATTCTAACGGATTCATCGAGTGTTCTGCTGCTGAATCTTTGTACACAATCCAAGTTTACAACGAATAAATTAAAATTCTATCTCTCCATGTGTGGCGTGGAGGAAAATAAAATTGCCGATAATTAATCCGATATTGACAAGTGTGGAAAATTTTAAACTACCAAAATTGAAAGTTCAATATCATATTTGATTCGTGAATGTTCTATAAAAAAAAAAGCGAAAAATATTATCGATATTTGTAGGAAAATAATTATTCCTACATAAAAGCGAACGAGCGCCTTTATGCAGCGCAATAAAGTGTTTCCGGTCTGCTAGTCGACGGTTATTTACACAATAGTCGATTATTGCCAAAGTCAACAATCGGGATCGTATTATTTTATCCGCTTATAAATTAGAATCAGTCTCTTTTCCTAATTCGCTTCGGCCTCCTTTATCTCTATAATTCTCCACAATCGTTTCTTCGATAACACGCTTATGTATCTGTGTAGCTATTTACGCAGTAAGAAAGTCTCGATGTACGATAATTGAAGAATAACGTACACAACGTGCGCTTAGTGCTGCCTAGACTAACTTAATATTCAGAAGGAATTCGGAAACTTACTGCGGCGTATCTGAATACCAGGCTTCTTCGGTCTTTAGTTTTTCGCTCGACTGATTAGCGGCCTGAATTACCGGAATCCGCACAATATACTCCATCCGTCTCCTGTTAAAATACGCGAGTTACTTCATCGAGCTCCTCTCGTTAACTACCGAACTTAACGACGTACCCCTTCCTACATTTTAAGCCTTTTAATTTTTCCTTATTGCCGTTTCCTTCGCGCGTAACAAAATATTCCAACTTTTCATCGGACGACCTTTTCTTAATTAGAAGTAATCATCTACTATTTCCTTTTTAACGTTCGATATAAACCTTCGATTGAAATACAACTACATCGTGTATGCCGCATACAACCTTTTCAAGCGCCGAAGATTTATATTCGTTATATATGAAAATCGTGTTTTTTCCGGGAAATATTTAGATACGAAGCACTAAATTACGTTTCAAAAATTTCCATAACAGAATGTATCAGTTTCGACAAATATTAGAGGGAAAGAATAATTTTTTTTTTTTATTTTGGAATTTTTCGATCGAATTTTTTCCTTCCAATATTCCCTTTTTAGATTAAAAACTATTTCCGGAAGTTCTTCCGATACCTTTCCGAGATTTAAAAACTCATTTCTAAGCTAATAGGAAAAGTAAAAAATAAAATAGTTATAATCACTAAATTTTTATTTATATATTAATTTAAAAAATTAACGATTTTTAAATACGTTTTTGTTGTTTATTTCTTTAAAATCGCTATATTCCGCACTATTCAAATTATAAGGAAAAAGGTTCGACGGAAAAAAATTCGGCTTTCAAAAATTTTATGGAGGTTCGAAACCAAAAATTGAAAAATTCAGAATTTTCGAAATATGTAAGATACATAAAAAGAAATCAATTGAAAATTAGTTAAATCACTAATATTTATTTTCTTATAGAAAACGCAAAGCTTTATTTACGCCATTATCGAGTGAAACATTTTTAACAAATCATAATTTTAAAAATATAAATTAAATATAATTACTTAAAAATATTTGATGGTGATTGTGAAAATATACTCCAAAAATGCTGTTCTACTTCTGTTCTGTCTATTTTTTGAATTGTTGAAATTTAACATCCATATATTTGTTTATTAATTTTGTTTTTTTATATTAATTTTTTTCTTCAATATTATTTTCACGGATTCAAAAAAACAAAATTAATAAACAAATATATGGATGTTAAATTTCAACAATTCAAAAAATAGACAGAAGTAGAACAGCATTTTTGGAGTATATTTTCACAATCACCATCAAATATTTTTAAGTAATTATATTTTCAATTTATATTTTTAAAATTATGATTTGTTAAAAATGTTTCACTTGATAATGGCGTAAATAAAGCTTTGTGTTTTCTATAAGAAAATAAATATTAGTGATTTAACTGATTTTCAATTGATTTTTTGTAAAAAATCACTACATTCCGCATTATATATAAAAAATTAAACATAAAAAGAAGCTAGCGAAAATATGAAATGTAAAGAAAATAGGTTTATGAAAGCGTCGATAAAGGGGACATAATAAAGTATTAAAAGTTGGAAAAACCTATATAAAAGTTTCGTCTAGAATATAATTCAGGAATGAAAAAAATTAGAAATATAATGTTGGAGAAGAATGGAAATAATAAAGAATGAAGCACTGAATAGTTGTTGTATTTTATTGGGGAATACTGTACGTACGAACTAAGTCATATTTCTATGAAAACGTGGATAACTTCTCTAGAAATATCTGTGCCTGAAAACAGTCCTGAAGAAGGGATGAGCGTAATAATTTAAGGTATATTTTAGAACTTAATGTTATAAAATCCGAATTGAAAATTTCACGTTCACTATGTCGAGGGCAATAAGGAGTTTCTTTAAGTTGCAATAAGGAATAGATCAGGTAAATGCTCGAATCGAAATCTGCTGATAGGTACAATTGCTTTATTACGTTTAATGTTCTTCAAACGGTAGAACCAACGTAAATTTAGGAAGAAATGGTTGTAATTCCTAGTGCTGAGTGGACAGCTGTATATTTTCCCACATATGTTTGTTCTCAAAGTTTCCTATAGTCCGACTGTATGAAACGTACGATATCATGTGCAGAAACTGAAGAGAATACCACACCGTTAGAAAAACCCGTTATAGCTAATGAATCTACAATTTCATTGTCGGCGATGATGTCCCTGTATCCGTAAGAAAGATAAAATATAGCCAAGCATTCGAGATGATTAAGTTTAACACGATGAATGAAAATCTATCTGACATGTTCAGTTTGTATTCCACGGCCTTCAAAACGCTTTGTGAGCCGGTTAATAATGAGGTAACTAGCTGGGAGCTTCGTATTAATCAAGAATGATAAGATTTGTAACACACCGCTACATACACGTCGGTGAATGAGGTACATAGTTTGTAGACGTTACCAATATTAACCCTTTGCGACACAATAGTTTCTATTTTTTCCATTGCGACACGATGGTTACAAGTATACGCAAGTCTCTAGAACAGTATCCAACTAATCCATTCACACGGAGTACAAAGCCGAAAAAGTAATATTTTCTTATGACGTATTTCGTTGTTTTGGTTTTTGGGTGAAAAGGGTGTTTTTGAAAAAGTGTTTTTTTTTTTTACTGTTATTGTCGGGTTTTTCAAGTTTTTTTAATCTACTTTGATACTTAAAAGATAAAGGTAATGTATACCATCATTAATAACATGCCAAAAAATATATTATTCGAAATTGTTTACATATAAAATTTCAAGGCTACGTTAGTAGCCAAAAGTACTCAAAATAGTCGAATTATTTTATGAGTATGTAATTTATTATTTTAATTTTCGAGGTTTTTTCACTTTATACACGATAGATGTTATATAGAAATGACTATTTTCAGAGTGGGAATCGTTGAAAAATGTTTACGTCGCGCGTTATGCCTTGCCAAAGGTGGCAAGTTGGCAATTTTCAAAAATTCGTAGCTCGAGATTCTATCGATTGTGATGAAAAACCGGGTTTCTATTTCGAAATCGACCTTTTAATATCCCGTAAATCGATTCTATAAAAATTTTTCAAAAATCCAAACTCAAAAAGTTCACCCACAAAAGTGCCCCAAAATTTGTCCCGAATTTTAATTACGACTTTATTTATTAGTTTTTTCTATGAACATTTAATTAGCTAACAACACTTTTTTTATATCTCTAAACGTAAGCGATTTATAGCGCGAAAACTCTTTTAACTAAAGTTGTACTGCCATTGATAGCTTAGGTCGGGTTTAGGAATTTTTTTCGCGTTTTTTTTTGTCACTTTATACGATAGATTTTATACAGTTACAAGTATATTAGCAGACGGGGACCGTTTTAAAGTTTATACAGCCTCTGCAGTACTCGAAGTTGTCGATTTCCCAAATTTCCACCTCGATCGGTATTGGTCGTATTGAAAAATGGTAAAATGCACTTTAAATAGCCTATAGCGTGTAGTTTAATCTGTATAGAATGTTTTTTTCGAAAAAGTTGAAAATTTCACTTGCTATGTTTCGTGTATACTGCATTGAATCACAATGACTTGTGTACATGTCATACTTTTGATGGTGGACGGGTATCGGTCCAAAAGTTATCTGAGGTCCTTTGTATATCGGGAAATACCAAGTTTCAGAATTTTTTCTCACATATATTATGAGTGTATCTGAAAGGGTACAAATGGGATGAACAATGTTGTTGTCGTTCCCTGCGCCGAAAATTAATTTAACCCTTTCAGTCGTAGTGTCCTCTATACGACAGCGCCATTTGTCCATTAGCAAATAACAACAAATAATATTTACATAGCTCTTCTTTATTTATCTAGAGTTACCTACATGCAGCCGTCTTCTTCTTCTTTTTTCTAATTAGCCGACTACACGGACGATGTTAAAATATCTTCGTGATGATTATTTGTTCAAATTCCTTCCACTCTGCAGTACTTCCTCAATCATTGTGTTTTTTCTCGCTTTCGTTAGTACTGCCGGTATTATTCTTCACAACTCCCGAATGTCTTAATTTGTTTCTATTCGTAACCTAACCTTCTGTAATATTAATTTTCTCCAGGCCTTTTTTAACTTCTCCGTAGAACGTAATTCTAGGGTTTCTATTAAAGTACTGGAATATTTATTAACCGTTTGGTCTGTTTCAAGTGACTCTGTAATCGGTTAATCTTCTTTTATTTCAATAGCGTCGATAATATTTTCAGTACACCCTTATCACTTTTCTTTTTCGATATTTCACAATTAAATCTAGATTCTATAATTTTTCGCACGATTGGCCTTTAATTCATTTTAATTTCATTTCTATACTCATATTCATCGCCAAACACTGCCTAGAGACATTCCTAATCACTACGCTCTAATGTCTTATTTTAGACGTTATCGACGATGATAACTCGTTATGTACGCCTTTAGCCAACACTGAAATACACCAACTCCGTTGTTCTTATTCTACCCATACGTCATTTCTTTTTTTAAATTATAAATTCCACTAAATATTCGAATGACTCTGTTTTTATGCGTTCGTATTTGGCGACCATAAACCATTTCGATAGTATATTTGGCGTTTTCAAATGATATTCCTAGTGTTTCAGGATATTCATTTATCCCATCGATTCACCTATGTAGTCATCAGGGAATGCAATCAGCCTCTACGTTTTACATCTTTTTATCGAAATTTTTTCTTACATCTTTTTCGTTCAACATTTTTCTGTCATTCTCATTTATAACCTTTCCTAATAAGATAGTATTTACAAAATAGTACTATGCATTATCAGCTCTTCGAGAAACATTTTAAAAGCTATTTCGTACTTTTAAATGTTCGTAAAACCGTTCTTCCAGAGATATTTTTAATGATATTTCATAAAATGCTGGGTAATGCGTGATGACTGTACTTCGTCGCGTATATAACCGCATAATCAATCGTGGTATTAGGCGAAAATATTGTATTTTCCCCGGATATTTAGTGCAATTGTTTACGAATAAATTTTATAATCGTTCGTTTGTTGACTTCGTTTACCGCATTTACTAACGGATTACTTTATAATAAAATCGGTCCTATCTTTTATAATATTGTACGTACAATTTGAGTATTGTGTAAATTTTATTTCATTTTTTTTCTTTTATATTTTTTTAATATGTTTTATATTTTTATATATTTTATACCTTATTTCTTCATAATGACTTAATAACATTAAATGCTTCGTAATCTTTTTATATAAAAATTTAATTATCAGTATTATTATTATTATTATCATTATTTTCCCATTAATTTGCCATGTACTGCTCTACTAGACTGGAGGCACAGATGAGAAGAGCTCAGATCATGTTGAAGAGACCAGTATTGTACAAGGAGCGAAGAACTTGAAGGTGCGTGTTGCCGTTTGAGTTTAGCAGGCCTTTAATTGCTGTTGGTAATGCTATTTGGGAACGTTGAGAATAATAAGTAGTGCAATCTAGCAGAAGATGTTTGACAGTAATTTCCCAGAGTCCGCAAGAACATCTGACAGGAGAAAATAATAATAATAATAGTAAAAATTTAATGATTTTAACTAATTTTTTTTTGTTTGTTGTTCACTTATTTCTAAATTAATTACATTTCACACTGTAGCCAAATGGGTGCAACAGCTTCGAGATAATGCGCGGATTAGCATTTGTGACAATTGATTTATCTATGTATATGTTTATAATTTAAAATAATATGTCAAAAAAGTTCTTTAATAAAATAACTGTACCCCGTTTTATTCATTGAAATATATTTACGCGTCTGTAACTAAGTTTATATATATATATATATATATATATATATATATATATATATATATATATATATATATATATATATATGTATATATGTTTATGCATAAACTGCTCCTATATAGTTAGTTCAATTTTGGTGTATACTTTCAGAAGCTTTAGAGAGTTCGGAGAATTTGACAAATTATTATTATTATTATTTTTTTCTGTGATAATAATCGAATAGTAAGGAGCAAATGTCAACAGAAGTCGGACCACCATTCTAAATTATTTTGAAGCCAAGCGAAATTGACTGGTCGACAGACACCAGTAAAAAAATATAATACACGCTGAAGTTACCTATTTCGCTCGCTAGTTCAACTCTCCTCTCAGATTGAAGTGTTTTTTTATAATAAACCGAAATTTTTAGTATCTCACGGACTGCGATCAGGACTGCCTTAATTTGGAATAGCGTGTGACATAAATACGATGTGAAGTATTTCGCAAATTGTTCGAGAAATTTAATTAACCGATCGCCGGTAAATTTTATTTATTTAATTTGTACGCCATACGTTAAGAAGTGTGCGATATGCTTTAGAATGAAAAACCGATTACTTTTATAAATCGGACGACGTAAATCCGATTGAATTTAGTCGTATTTAGACTAATACCTATTAGTAGATGCTATTATTCGGTAATTTTGTACATTTCGACTGAAATATTGCCGGTGTTTTTTTATCAAAGTTTACTTCGGATTTAATAACGAGTTAAATTGTAAGTAATTATAATTTAGTTAAAGTAATAAAAAAAGACATGGAACGCGAAACTATCGACATCTACAGGTTAGGTTAGAAACGATTGAAAAGTATTCGGATGTATATCGATATTAGTAAGTTTCGCTAGAACCGATTGAGAATTAGTCGGATTTTGAATACGGCGATTCTTATTTTTACTAGAATACATTATATCGATTTCGTAAAACACTAACTACGTATATTCAGAAAATATATTTAACTTAATAAGAGGGGGGGTTCTAAAATCTGTACGATTACACGATTCATTTCGAAAAATTTCAAACAGTTCTCGATTATGTTATATTAGTCGATTTTGTTAAACCAACCGGAAAGTCTGTATGTATATGGCGATATTAGTAGGTTTCGCTAGAACCGATTGAAAATTAGTCGAATATACGGCGATTGTTAGTATCGATTGTTTTATATATATATACTCGTATTGTATTAAAATATATTCAATTTATCGACGAAGTTCTAAAATCTGTTTGATTACCAAATTTACTTCGTGAATTTCCTACATTTCTATATTATCTGTAACTGCTCAACTTCAAAATATATTTTTTAAATTTAAAATACATTTATTTTATTTTACATCTGTTATTCATTATATAACTTGTCACTTAAGGCTGTTTTTTTTACTAGGCTGTGTTAACGTTGTACTCATAAAGAATTAAAGTAAATCTGACTAAATAATGACCAATTACTCGGTTTTTTAGTAAATAACTGGTTAAACTCTTCACCAATATATGTACACTGTTGAAGAAATTTTAATCGCAAAAAAACAAAGGGCGACCTATACACGCTCGCGACACACAAGGGAATATTCGGGCAGGAAACACAATCGTGAAAATAGTCGCCTGGAATATACATATATATATATATATATTTATATATATATGTGTGTATACGGAATAATCAGATCAAGATCGATTGAGGAAATGATACGAAAAACCGAGCATTGTAGCGAAACGGAACTAGCGAATGGAAAATGTAAATTTTAACGATGATGATGATATAATAATAATATTCTAAACTCCTGACGACTAAATATGGCATCGTGCAATTTGAAAACAAAATTTATATAATGAAAATTAATGAAAATTTGACTAAGATAAATATTGCTATATATATATACACGAAAGCGATATACGGTACAAGTAGGCCGGGTAATAAAGCTCTATGCCTGTGTGTCGCGTATATCTATTATTATTATAAAATTTCAATGGCCAAATGAAGACAAAGATTCTTAACACCTCGATAGTAACTTTCTTATAAGGGTTAATTGTCCCTACGTTATTACAATATATATCTCACCCACGCCCTCAGTCTAAAATCATATTTCTTTCTTGTCATTAGTCTGTCCTGTTAACTTCTTCATTATAAACCTTCTAATACACCGCATATACATACATATATATATATATATATATGTATATATATATATATATATCTTCATCAGTGTGTAAATACAAACGACGTCTATTAATAATAATTTACGTTTATCGTACTTAGGCGTCGCAAATTCGCACTGCTCGGTAATCGATCCTTAATTCACTCTTATAATCCGTATCCAATAACGCGGAGAAAGGTCTATTCTGTATGGCGGTCTTTTTATTTTTGATAATCGTTATGTAAAAAAATTAAAAAACATATGGGAAAAAAGTAATTCTCTCGAATTAATTATGAATCGATCGGTGCATTATTAGTTATTGGGGATCTTTTCGTCGGCTATTATCCAAATATTTTTTCGTTTCGATGTCAACCTTCTCACTTCGATGTAGCTGTTATCTTCTTTTATCAATTGTATGTGTCTGACTTGGTCTTCCGTTCGGCTTGCACGTGGATATTTTTCCATTCGTAATATCCTTCAATAGGCACACGTGCACTTCCCATTTCATCATTGTTGTAATCGTTTTCGTTAAAAACTTCATTTGAAATTTTATCAACTCGCGAAATTTTTAGCTTTCTAAAAGCCTCGTGTTGAATGTCACTTCATATATATCCGAATTGACAATATGTTACCGTCATTCTATATACAGAGTGTTCCGCGTTTTCCATTAATAAATATTCGAAGGAATCACACTTGTCCTGGATTTTTTTCATCGTTCGATATATTCATTTCTTCGGGCGTTTTATCGATGCTCATTATCTCTGTATTTATTTGCATTCCATATTTTCCCCACTACGGTGTTTAATTTTGCTACCATCGTTAATAAACCGTTTTCCCATACATATACACAAATACGTTTCAATTTTTTTTTAATATGTACTAATATGCATTTGTGTAGGATTGTACTTTCCAGTGTAGTGCATATATAAGCGCACGTAGGAGGCAATTGTACTTTTTTCTGCTTATGTGTGTATACTTCAATATGTATTGTGTTCATCTATTCATGTTACGAGTATACGCAGTTGCGCAAGTGTTTTCTATATTACTTCAATCATTATCTGTTTTTCGCATGTTTTGTGCTTTATTTTATTTGTATACTTGTATCTTATTATTTACTTTCCGTGTTCGCATTTTAATTGATGTTAGCTATTATGTGAACCACATATAAATAAATGAAATATGTATATATATATACATCAGTGTTGCATACTGACGCATTCACATTTATGGGTTTGTTGGCTGTTCTGTCATCATGAAAAATGTCGTCATTATACGGCTTGCTCCTTACTAATTTTGCATCTTTTCAGCCGAACTTTATGCGATTTAACTCGCAATGAGCTTCATTAATAAACTTCCAACGGTTATGTTCCAACGCTCTTTCAGCTCTCAACTCCTTATGCGTTGTACTTAGCAACGATCAGAATCTTAAGCCAAACAAGTGATATGGTTCTTATTAGTCAAACCGAGCTAATGAATCTCTTTCTTGTGGATTCCAGCTCATGCCGGGATTTCAGATTGTTTTCCGTCTCCCATATCCTCATTGACTGTCCTTATTTCTCAAACTTCCCTCCTCGTTTCTTTTTCTATTCAAAGATGGATAGGAGTATTCAACTAACCACTACCCCTTGATCTGACTTCCTTTCTGCCGTGCCTCTAGCCTTAGTTGCTGTACACGATACGTTAATTTAGATTAACGATACGCTGCATATACGCTGAGATTAAAGAGTAGAGAAATAAATTGTTACAAATAAAATTGTACAATATATATCGACGGGGATGTTTCTGATGAAGTTAATGTAAAGTGTGGTAAATAACTTAACAAAGCAGATTATGCTTCAGTCTACTATGCTTGTCTTTTTCATATCATAATGATAATGATTCATAGTAACAATCTGACATCGATAAGTGGGTTACTGATGTATCTGCTTTTTCGAATATATATGCTCATTATTTTGTCTACAGAAGAAATCTATATATCTCGCATTTTTTTAATTTCGGTATATCGGTGCATCTAATGTAATTCTGGAACATATTAAAAATTAACAGATTCATATGATTAATAAGATCTTTTCAAAGAATAATCGCAATTAAAATGATTAAATCGTATAAAACTACTAGCTACCGGGCATCAATTGTAATATCAGGTATTTATCCAATGGATTTAGAAATTCGTAAATGGATTTAGAAATTCGTGATTCGTAAACATAACAATATATTTTTCATCGAGAATAATCTTAATATAAATCGTGAATTTTTTCAAGTAAAATATTTAAATAGAAAACTCGTATACGAAAAATAAAATAGTTAACCCAAAACAGTTTAAAGTTACACTAAAGCGCAATTATACCGAGAAATATCAAAGCATGCGGAATAAATGGATCAACTTACCGATATGTCCCAAATTTAAATGATAGATTCGATAATAATCATTTTATTCCTAACTTTTATAATGTTCAATACCGGTCATGGCTGGTTTAAAAAATATTTAAAACATTTCGGAATAGCGGAAATTGAAAATTTTAGAACGTGTAACCTTGAGGATACGGTTTAGCATATCCTGCAAGGTTGTAAAACCAAATAGCTTTACATTGTAACACGATAATATGATTATAATAAGTTAGCTATTCGAGAAATAAGAAATAGAAATAAATATAACTTAACATATTAATAAGATCATTTTTCAATATTATGTGTACATCATCTTAATTTTTAGAAAACTATTATTATTAAAAAATGTAATTAAAAGATTTTAAATGGGGCTTTGGTGGTCATAAACTTAATTCGACTGTCAACGTAAAGTTTCCATAACATATATTTCTGTAATTTTGAATAAATATGCTATTTTGTAATAACAAAAAAATATATATATAAATTTGGATCATTCTATAAATAAGACCATTGTGTGCCAAAACTGTATCAAAGGCCTTCTCCACGTCAATAGGTAAGACACTCAGTATGTTTACTATCCGACCGAAATTAATACGTTCACTTTAATTCGTATAACAGAAGTAATTCTATATTGCCCACTGTTTTCACCTCACGTAACATCTTTCTCGATGTTATCGATAATTACGATATTCGACTCTGATATGTATCGAGAGACTAATTTAATGAAGCAAAAGTAAAATTAATTTTCGATAGCGATATCTCGTTTTCCGTTTTTACCTTATTTTCACTGACAGTCCCTCATTACGTAACTAACATAGTACATTTCGAAATATATATATATATATATATATATATATATATATATATATATATATATATATATATATATATATGGTACATGACATACAAACTGAAAATATTCATACACTAATGTATACCTATATATATAAATATAAATATATATATATTGGTACGTGACATACAAACTGAAAATATTCATACACTAATGTATACCTATATATATATATATATATATATATATATATATATATATATATATATATATATATATATATATATATATACATTCAATTTCAATTTAGTAGCTTCTTCTTGTCAGAAGATGGCATACATCAACGTGTTTTATATTTCTCGTTTCCTGGCTGATTTTATACATACATACATATTATATATATATACAAACATACATATATGTGTATATACATGTATATATAGTTTCAATTTTAGAAATACAAAACTAAATTTCGAAATGTGATATATGTTGCTATCATCACTAATAATCTTTAATTTCGACAACTTCAATGCATACTCTCTATAAGTAGCTGTGAATTCCTTTAATTCGACTACTGATCCTTAAACGCATTTACCGTTTTAAAATTTCTTTCACCTCACCCCTCAGAACTTAACGTACCACAGATATAAACACAGCTCACGTTATCACGATACGCCCATATAAACTCGCTACTGATATATATGTCTAATAATTCACATTCTGCTTGACTGGAATCTGATTGAGCGTTGCAACTTTCATGATGTCATCGCGCCACCGTGCTGCTATTGGTGCGCATTTTTCGCCTTTAAAATTGAATGTGCGCCGGCAACTTTTTACTACCGCTTCGATATTAAGATTTATATATTTTTGGGACATGCATGACTCGTGTTGACCTTCGACCTAAGTAGACGAAAGGTATATATTAACTTATCTATACTGTACTCTGATCGATCAGCAGTCATTGTTGCGGTTTTATTAGAAAATATTTGCTTTATATTTAATTTCCACATTTTCGCTTATCCATAAAAGTGATGTATGCCATTCTGCAACTTATTGGTAGTGTCGTCAACATTTGTATCTAACGCGATTAACACAACGTCACCTGCAAACATCGTTAACAGCATCCATGACTGTCCAACGAGTCTATCTATGGAATTTCAACTAAGTCTGCTGTTGTATATAGATTATACAACAACTATCCGAGACTACAGACTGTGGATTTTCAACAATGATGACATACACGTCCGATCGATCGTTAACGTATTTGAGCTGGAGCTTTCTATTATTTAAGCATGACCGTAATACATTTCCTGACGGAAATATTTTAATTTTTGTGTAAACCTCGTTCCAGATTGTATCGAAAGAAAAAATAACCCTAAAATTTAATTTAAAATGAATAAATCAATTAATAAAGCGTTTATTACGTCAAATATCGGCCGAAATTATACCAGACACCTATAAATAATAGTTAGACATCGTTTAACACCATATAATTGACACGTTATCTTCCATTCCGGTCTATCCGAGCTTTAACCAATTAGTACCCATCCGCTGTCTGAAGCCCACCTTAACGGTTATATACTTACATTTCTTTAATTGTAATCTGGAATATACTCGGTTACATTTGCGGCCAAACAAGCCCGACGAATCATGTGACCAGCCCAGTTCCATTTTAAGCTGACTGCTCTCTTCGCAGTGTCCTTCATTTTGGTTTTATGCCTTATGGTTTTCGAACGAATTCGGTAAATTCTTCTAATTCCAAGTACATATGTCTCCGTTGCTCTCTGTACACGACTAATTTCGTCAATATGTGCCGCTTTCGTAGACCACGTTTGACAGCGAAACTGATACGACGCATATTTCCAGAATACTAACTTCTGCTTTAAGGTTAATTTTCAGCTTCCATTTTTTAGAACTCCAAATTTGTTCTATGCTGCGGTAATTGCTCCTGTTATTTCTTTGTCCGTCCAATCGTCAATGATAAGCACTAGCCCAAGTAAATTGCTTACTGCATTTATCTCACGCGTGAAATATTATAACGTTTAAAAAAAAGGTAACGAAAGCTACTACCGAAGAAGGTTCTGATATTAATTTAGGTCGCTAATTATCGAAAGCAACACAGCTTAAATCATAATAATCATATATCGGTTTTCGATAATATTAAGTCTTTCAGAATCGCAAAAAATACACGCACTCTTGTATATAAATATATTTAAAAATAAGGACTGAAAATAAGATAATTTTCTCCCCAAAATTATACTTTTTTGTTTTAATTAATTAATTTATTTATTTTATAAATATGAATTTCTACAAATTATCTCAATAGTTAAGTAAATACAGATTAGATAACTTAATGAGTAAAACAAAATAAGTAAATCTATTGGCTCATTCCGAGCTTTGTAATAGCTTTTCAAATTCAGAGATGGGCTAAAAAAAGAAAAAACTTTCTTGCGGTCATATATATATATTTTTTTTTTTTTTTGAGAACTTCCTCGATAACTATAGTGAGCTTTTGGAGTTGCTCTTGTTCCATATAAGATTTTCGAAGACATCTTCGTCTATATTATAGTTCTCTTTGATGTTATTGAAATTTTTGTACATTTTAAAGGTGTGGTCAGGTGAATATAAGATCAATACTCGAATAACTACTATTGTATCTTCGTAATCAATTTACCTTTTTTTTATAAATGATTTTTTTTTTTAGATTTACGAATTTAACGAAACATTTCCATTAGAAAAATCTATTTTGTTGGTACTTTTTAGATTATTTTTGACAGTAGCGCAATATTTATTTACTGCAACTGTTTTTAAAAACTGCTGCAACGATAAAATATTATTAACTTCCTGACGGTATTTTGATTTTTCAACTGTGTTGCAGGTGCAGTAGTTGGCGAAATAATTAAGGACGATTTAATAGAAGATCACTTAATCGTTGTACCGCCGAACGAAGGTAATATCGTAGTTAAAACTGAATTTTATTTAGCCGACACTTAATAAATATTATAAGCATCAATAAACGGTCTAAATATACACGAGGAAAAAAAATGTTTACTGTATGTGTATCTTTGAGAAAAAGGATTCAGAATACAATAAAAAAAAAATGTTAAATGGAATGTGAAATACGTGCTGCAAATGAAAATATAATTAAGCAATGCACGCCCTGTGATAAGTTCGCGTATTAATAATTTGTTCTAAGCTTTTGACACAGTTGAATACGGACGCTCGGAATGGATATCGATTTCAATGTCTCAGAAGACATTATCAGTTAACGAATTCCACGTCTGCATCCAGTTTGACGTAATATTTAACGTGGCGAGCTCTTTCGATTAATTGACGGAGGGATATATGAGCGAGCATCTCGGGAATTTCGGTGTGAATTTGTACCTACGGGATAATATTTGGCTTGTTCAGCTAGTTATTAGAGTTTAATGAACGTTGTTACGTGTATAAAGACTTACTCCAGTAAGCGATGCTTCTAACTAAACAATATTACACACGTTGTGTATTTAGAAATTCAATTCAAATCTTGTTTCTACGGTTTCAGGAGAAGAATAAAAAAATCCGTTATCATTCGCTTCAACATTAAGATGTTTATGAAAACGCCATTCATGTGACTTCGCATACGAACATTACCCCACTGGCGCAGTGTATATCATCATTATGGATATAATGGTAGATATCTACTTCAAAAGATAACGGTTTAACGAGCATGGCTGCGATCTCAGTGCACTACTAAAGGGATATTCCGTACATTTAATCTGCTTAATAATTTCCAAATGAAGCAGTCGTTTGAAAAAATGCAGGAAGCAACATATCGTTCTATTGATTTTCTTGATCCGTCTGAATCATTTTTACAAAAAAAAATTACCACGATAGACGAATGTTTAGGTGCATACGAAGTTACTTGATTGAATAAATTCGCAAAATGAACAAAAGGGGGTGCGATTTATTTTTATTAAACTCGGACATCAACCGACTAGTCTACACCAGAATTCGAAAGATGTTGAATGTTTTCCGTTGCTTTCTGCTGACTATCGCTATCAAAAAGAATAGCAGTACCGTTAACAAACGCGGCTGTAATTATCTTTGAATCAAATAACGATTATGAAGAGTCCAAGAGACCTACGCTACGAAACGATACACTTATCAATCGACACAATGATTTGTCATCCCTCTGCGCTATCCTAAATTGTGGCTCTAACAAAGACTGACACAGATTACTCCGGAAAAGTGTACAAATTATCTCAAGATTGCTCGAGAAACTGTTTATTCACAAATGTTGTTCTATCTATAGTTTACATTACACGATCTACAGGATGTTACATCTTTTGCCGACTTTTCAGGCGTCTGAAGATTAATCGACGCACTTTTATAAAGCTGACTGGCGTATGCTCAAATCTAACACTTGCATCGAATAATTAATTAAGGAAAACAACAACTTTACATTATAAACCTTTAATATGTGTAGTGTTATCTGATAACATTTATAGCCCTTTTCGAGTCCATGTTTTATGCAACTTTCTGAACTATTTAAATTAGAGACAGAAGTCTATAATTTTAATAAATTTTTGAAGGTAATACATATGACGAAATATCATGAGGCTGAAAGTAAAAAGTTGTTCTTTTTTACATATCTTCGAAGCTTCAGTTTCAACTCGTATTTTATCCTACAAGTACGACCAAGATTTTCAAAAGTTAAACTGGTTAATAGGGTGATTAATCATGATGGTTGTCCATTCAAAATATGTAAGCTGCAGCACTGCTGAAAGAATGGAACATAAATATGTTATGAAAAATATGTTATTATAGCGAACAGTTCCGAACTGGTAGGAAACAAAAAATGAGTTAAATTAAATATAAAAATAAGTGCTAGTAGTTAAAACTTATTTTAGCACAATAAATAAAAATGTTATATATATATATATATATATATATATATATATATATATATATTTGTTTCAGAATTTTCGTAATATTAAATTTATTTTTTTTATATTATTAATGTATTTTTTAATATTTAGAAGAAGATACGCCTAAATTCGTGCCTCCCGTAAGCAATACCACAGTTAATGTTGGCGATAACGCTCTGTTGGCTTGCGTGGTGGATAATTTACAAAGTTATAAGGTAAATCGCGTTTAAAACTTCGAATTATTTAATATAACATAAAAATAATTGATTTTATTTTTATTCCTGTTAGTAGACATGCCACTTCTGTACAAAAAAGGCCTCGTTCATATTGTTATCTAAATTATTAATACGGCAGGTATATATCATGCACTATAGAAGTACTTGATAAATTAAATAATTTATTACATAGAAGAATTTGAGAAAGAATAGAAAACTACAATGAAAGCACTACATTTTTTGATCAATGTTCCAAGAAAGACTAGAAAACAAAATTTTCACATCGTATACTTCATTTGAGATGATGGATATTTCAACAGATAGAAACACCGTTTTCATATCACAGGGCTGTAATTTGTACAAAATGTGTTGGATAATCCTTCTCACATTTTAAATGGTCGTAATATATTAAATTTAAAATGAAATTGTCCTCGTATTAGTAACTAAACAATTGCTAGCATTTAATGAACTAGCAATTAACGAAATTGAAATCAAAATTGAAGGTACACCAATATTAGTATCTAATCAAAATGCAAAACTAAAACTACTTGATGATCATTTCGAATGTACCAGGGTGACTTAACTAAGGATCCTAGTAACTCGCATTTAAAACGTTAATTATTAGAACTGTTCCCTCTAAGTTTAGTCCATCACATTGGTATTGAGCGTGATATAATGAGGTAGTAATAACTTGGAACTCAGAGAAAGTTCACATTTCCTCACTAAAATCCAATAAATAATATTGGACCTCAGTTTTAATTTCTAGCTTTTCTTCACAATGTGCTCTTCCTAGCACAACCGACGGTTTAACTGCATTCTAAGGTATTTCAATTGTGTATTTCGTAGTAGAGGGCCATCAGAGTATACAGGAGGCAAGTACCGCGTCCAGGCGTGAAACATTTCACAGTGTTTGATCTTTATTCTTTATCAGCGGGTCCAGTCCCAAAATGAGTCAAAAGTAGATTACAACTGGTCCTATGCTCCGACACAAGATTTATGACAGGAAAACTGTTACCGATACCTCAATATCTTTCCCAGGTGGCATTTCGTGGTTGTATATAAGGTAAAGAAGCAGGTTCAGATTCCTGTTCCCCACCTATATTAACGAGATGAAAGTTGGATGTGTTCACCGTGTTTTATATGGAAATCCCTGTCAGCCAGATGTGACTAGAAAAAACGTATGCTCTAACGTATGTTTAATCTTAACCTTCGTCTAGTCGTGCCTATTTTTGTAACACGACTGGTCGCGCGGCAGATTTTTAGTATTTTTTAGTTATTTGTAACTTTAACTCTGCGATTCAGATAAAGGGTTAATAAACAGATGTGTTTAGTATAAAAATATATTATTTAACAAGTATAGAAATATCTCTAAACAAAAGACTGAATCATTTTTATAAAATTTGACATGAAAACATCACAATTTTATGTTAATATTACAAAAAAAGTAAACCATTAAAAGAAATATAATATAAGAGAGGAAAAATTAATCCATTATTCTTAACTCGAGGTAAAACAATTTGTACACTTTAATACAATTTCTGAATGACTTTTACGAATATGTTTTTGACATGAATCACATTTTTTCGTAGCGCTCGAATTCTTTTTTCGGCCACAAAGAAAGCATCGCTCTCGAACTTTTTTGGGCGGTTCTTTTATGCTTTCTTCTTGTACTGATGAATAATTGTTGGATAAAAACAGCTTAATGTCAGAATGAGGAGATGTAATTTTAAATCTTTCTATGAGATGATCTTTCATTAGTTCAAACGATAATGTTTTCAAGAACACTCTTCTACATAATGGTTTTCGACGAGGTTTGGCTAACATATAAATTATTGCAGCATTTATTCCTGCTAAATTCAGTAGGTTGAAAAATATTGCTAAGGGCCACCGCTTAGTTATTCTGGATACATTGTAACCTGCGCACAACTTGTCGACGGTATCAACACCACATTTTGTTCGGTTATATCGACTACAATTTGTGGCTTTTTAGTTTCCCCATCTATGTCATTACTATCATGCATAGTGGACAATAAAATTACACACTTTTTTTTCATTATATAAAGAAATAATGTCTTATCCTTTTTGGAATCCAGCTATTGGTGAACCAATTTCTTTGCTTTTGTTTGGTTAAAATTCGGATGGAATTTCTATTTTATTTTTTCTAAGAGTTCCTAGAAGTGTTATTTTTTTGGTAAGGAAATAATCAGCTAGAGGTACGCTTGTATACCAGTTATCTGTAGTCAAGTTTCTATTTAATTTCTCAATTGGTATCACTAGTCTTTTTACAATATCTGCAAGTGAATTAGAAACCTCATATGGACCTGATGGCTGTTTTCCAACATAAATCTCCAAATTTCCACAGTAAAATGTCTGTACATCGCACAATGTGAACATTTTTATCCTATATTTTGCAGGTCATAGCAGCTCTTAGAAAATGCATGCCTGTACCGTCAGTTGTTCACAATTCTAAAACACTTGTAAAGTGTTCCTTTTTCAAACCAATCAGATTTAAAATGCCAAATAGTGCCAGTAGTTCAATTCTTAAAGTAAACTTACAATCTCTATCTCGGCTAAAATCTACTTTTTTACTCTGAATATATTTATTTGTATACAAAACTATCAGGACTAAAATTCTTACATCAATAATTTCTGAGAATGATTCTATTGTACTGTTTACACTTTTAGCGTGTCCCATAGGGCCCGGTATTATTTTTATAATATTTTCCTTTTTTTGTTTTGGATTGTTCAGAAACTGCACTTTTTTTTCAAACAGAATTTTATCCTTTCCGATGTATGGTTCCTTTCTATTATCATCAGATATTTCTTCTTCTTCTTCACACTCCTGCTCTGATTCCGTTTCGTGATTACAGTGGTTCACTTTTTCTTCACTCAGATCATGTTCGCTCTCTATTTGGTCATGAACTGAGTGCTGATCTTCTTCCTGATCTAATTCTAGAAGTAAATTTTATATATCTCCAAGTCTAATTATGACCGACCTAAATAAACATTGCATTTTTTTTTTTTAGACCAAATTATCAAAAACAATTCTGCAGTATATAAAGGGCTTACTACAACAAAGGTTCTCACTACGCTCGAGAATACAAAAGACAATTTATTTTATTTGAAGAAAGTAGTGTAAACGTAAAATATAGAACAAACATGCTAAGACATTTTTTTTCAAAACAAAGTTTATTACACATTTAGTCATCCAAGTGTAAGAAAATAAAATTTATGAACTTACATAGCATTCAGAATAAGGTTCCTGAAAATATTTCAATTCTGGTTTCAAAAATAAAAAAGTAAATTGAACAAAACACATGAAAGACTGACTGCAGAAAAATTATTACACGACTGGTCGCGCGGTGCACAAAGTACACCAACCATGCCGCCGTGTGAATTAACCTTCACAGATTATCAAGTATTTTTTATAAAACGTCTGTAAGCGGTTTATATTATGCAGACGACTTCAGCGGAGGAATAGATACTAAATGGTCAACGCTAACAAGATTTATAAAGAAAAAAATCACAGTGGTGCACTTTAGCGCGACTGTTAAGGAGTAGACGTACAGTACACGATCAAATGTTTGACAAAATTGCCGAATAAAAGTTACGATTTTGATACTGAATACGATGCATCTGTTCCACTGTAACATGATTTGTACGGAATCGAAACAGATAATCCTATATTATTTCGAAATTTTAATTGTCGGAAGGAATGTTGACAGAAGTATTCTTTCAAAGTCTTTAGATAAAAGGAGTAACAGACTAATTGACTGGTATGAAGAAGTTTCATTAGGTGGGCTTTTCATTTTATAGATCATGAAAGTAACTGATGCGGATACATATAGTATCTCTGTAATACGTCAAATATTTTATCTGTGGGGTCAAGTCATATAATTGCGATAGTCCAACTTGATTATTAATCTACAAATTCCCACTGTTTACCTGTCTGCTTCTTAATAGCATCTCGTATAGCGTCGAAGTATACTTGAATATAACTTATTTGCTTATCCAAGGTACTTGATCCAAGGTAACGGGGTACGATTTAATCATTCTGTCCCCCTCGTCGATGTTGAAAAGCATGGTAGAGTTCAAGATTATCATCTATCCAGGACAATATGAACGCTAATCGGTTTTTTTCTTGTTATAATATTTTGATTTTATAAAAACCAGAGGAATGTGATTATGAAAATGTGACGACTTCAACACTGACACATGAAAAGTTCAAGACTTAACAAATAAAATAGTCGAATAAGTCCTGGATTTCGCTCAGGTCTTATATGTTGGTTGGCCAGTGAAGAAAACAGAATGATTATTTTCTTCACAGAGTTGTATGACCCTCTTAGAGCTGTTGGTAAATTATTGTATCTAATTATGAATATCGACCGCGAAAATAGTTTTAAAAATTATATAATCCGTTGCTGTTTCAAGTTACAATTCACACGGAAGTCATGTGGAGTTAGTAACGTTGAAACGAAAGTGTAATTAAATCCAATAACTTATTAAACATCGCCCACTCTGGAGAAGGATTACTGAAAGCTTGTTAGTATTACACCGTTGTCAGCATTAGCGACTTCGGACGTTTACTTTTTAAATGTTAATGAAAAATCGTCCATTTCCCCTTTTATTTATTTTCAATCTTGCAACACACTTGTCACACCAACACATTTTATTTCCGAGCACAACTGCGATTTTAATAATAGTGGCGGATGGGTAAAAAAATTTAATTTCGTTGAAGAATAGTCGTCCCATTTATGTCGGTATTTTCTGCGCTGGTTGTTTGGTCTCCGATCAGCTTAGAATTGAAGACAAATACCTTAAGTCGGACTGTCCGGCAAACAGTTTTCACCTTTTCATTTCGTACGATTGGAAGTTAAAAAGGGAAAAACCCAGTACTTAACTCGAATACAAATTCGAAAATTACATCGACCGATAGCGCTTGTATCCCATGGGAAACCAATTTGAAGACGATAATATCCGTGTTTATACGAATTCTAATACGTGTCGTAGATATTAGATAGCGTACGACCACTGCCATCTACCTAATAATATTACTAATACCGGTGACAGGGCAGACGTACTCGAGGTGCCTCCGGAAACGACTACTGCGGTTTTTGGGCAAATTCTACCGATCCGATCGTGTGCACAAATAAAAACTAATAATACCATTACTAATGCGATTATAACTAACACTACCTTGTTATTACTAATGCTATTACGACCACGACAAACTTCAGTTATCGTTATTATGTTTGGTTTTCCTCCTTCAGTTGTTTTCATAATCTCCAGTGGTTTATCCTTTTTTTTTTATTTTTTATTTTTTTTTTTTACTCCTCGAGCGACGTCGTCGATCGGGAAAGAAAATTCGGACAAAACGTTTTCCATCTTTATCTATCTATTATGATTCTATGATTATGATTATGATTATGATTATTATTATTATTATTAATATTATTTTATTTGATTTGATTATTAATATTATTATTATCATTGTTATTTGTGCCAACTTCGTTCTATCCCAAGTTTTTATAGCGTCGCGTCGATGATCACTTTTTATTAGATGGATTCGTACGCGAGTCGAAAAGATATCAAATTCCTAGACACTATTCCAACGGAGCGGCAAAACTTCCGCGTAAAGTTTCGGAGGATCGTCTGAAATAAATCAAACTTTTCGTGTCCGATGAAATCGCTTTTATAACTGTCTGCGGAATATATATCGGTTTTGGAAGTTAAATAACCTCTTTTGTCCCCCCCCCTTTAGCCCTCTATCACCCTACAACCATCGGGTATTTAGCCGGATGGGAAAAATCATTCTTTACTAAAATAGCGGTGTGGTAATCTTTTTTCTCATTCCGCGGCCGTTCTGCGGTGGGTAAGAGAAAATTCTGTTAATAGAGTAGTAGAATCACGTAGAAACGGTTTAACGCTAATAAATTTCGCATTCTACTCACGAATAGACAGTTAGGCTCGTCGTGTATAGAGCTAGGAAGCTAGGAATGTTTCTTTTTACCGAAGTTAATCCTTTTCCCTTACAATATACATATATATATATATATATATATATATATATATATATATATGTATGTATAGATGTATAGACACGTTAGATCTATTAGCGTCATCTTGTGCTCGAAAGACAAGTAACACCGTCGTCACTATTACGCAACCAGAAGATGAGCTAGTTAGGCCTGTGAGAGAGTAAAGCTTAACAGATAAAAGTAATATAATCGGGTACGTTAACTTTTATTTTAGAAAATTCCTCGTCTTCCTACATTTTGAAACATTATAGAATTTCCCCCATCGTGTCGCGTTTTAAGACGTCGACCGAATTAAATATCGAAGCAGCGAACTAAAGCGGGGACTTTCAAAAGATTTCCTTCCCAATTAATTTAGATTAATAGATTAAACCGAATTCAGTCCCACCGAATTACGTAAAAAATATCGAATTAATTTTATAGCTCTACCGCCGCAGTTACGCAATTGAAACATCTGTTACAAAAGAGAAAAAACGCGACCTCGTCCTCATATGAGGCGACAACGTAAATAAGGATGGAATTCTCGATGATGAGATCTCGACTCGTATGAAAAAGGCGAACGAAAAGTATCGAAAACTACCTGGAAGGGTGTTGGATAAAAGAAATCTAACAGATTAAAATGTCAGTGTAAAAAATCAATTGGTCGGTGTTATTGTACGATGGAAGAACCTGGCCTATAATAAGGAAACACACCAACAGACTAGACCCAAGCCGTCAGTGGTTCGTTCGAAGAATTCTTCAGCTAAAATAGAGTGGACCGCATATCGAACGTAGAAGTGCTAAAAGAACAGGTATCAGCTACTCGCTTAGATCAACTGTCAGTTAAGAATCGTTTTAAATGGACATGGCATTTACCACGTATGAATTCAGAATGCATAAATGAATGATATACGGAATTCTAGATAGATGGATGCAGAAGACTACTGTCACTGGTAGAAGGACATGGTGACTAGAGATGTTAACAAGAACGATATTAAATCCTGAACAGAGCGACGGGAAAATAATGACTAGATATGTTTTGTCGTGTTATAGTCGAGCATATCTTAGGAAGATGAATAATGTGCTTGCCGTCAAGGTTAACGTACCGTATAGGGTGGATATATATATATATATATATATATATATATATATATATATATATATATATATTCACACGTAATTCGTAAATTCTAAATGAAGGAAAAAATTCAGAAAACACTTTTGTCGTAAATAAATAAATAATAATCGTAGGTAGTCAACGACTAATCGAGATATATAGCCGATGGCTGGTGGAAGTCAATTCGTTAGTTTATCGAAAAGACCGAATAACGGTTATACGTGGAAATAGTCGATGCTGATTGGTGGTCCCGGAAAATACCAGAGAAAACAAATATATATATACATTATGTCGCGCTCGTGCAGTTGCTAGAGTGCTCGACTATCAACTTTGAAGGTTGGGGGTTCGACACGCAACATAGAAAGTTTTATCATTATTTAATACTTAATTATCACGGTGAATACAGTGGCACCCCACTCCGTATATATATGCGCGCGCATCTGCGTCGCACATAAGTAGTGCCTTGAATGCTAGCTCATTAAAAATAAACGTACAATAACTAGTCACGACGTTCGGCAAATGATGATGACGATGATATATACATTACGTAAGATATAAACATTTTAAGACGCAACGGGATTTACGAAAATTCTAGCGCACTAATTTGTAAAATACGAATAATATGGACACGAGTCGTATATGTGAATTAAATGATACAATCGTAAATTTTTAAGTTTCATCTCAGTGACAAGTTAAAATTTGTGCGATTTATAAAAAAATTCTTCGAATAGTGATTTCGAAATTAGCTTATTAAATTAGAAATTAGTCGAGCGAACGATTTTGCATCATAACTTTTTTATTTTATTTTTTTTTAAATTTTCTGGTAATCAATCGGTACACTGTAATTTATCCTACGAACCAACCTAAATAAAATAAAATAATAATTAATAGTAATTAGTAATATCGACGATAACTCGCAATAATAGTAAAATTAATAATAATGTCAATAAAAATATCATATATATTGAAATATATATATATATATTTTTAATTTAAATTTAAAGTTTCCGTTCCATTCGAAATATCTTAGATATATAAAATAAAACCGCTATACCCAATAATGACGCTGAGATGGCAAAATACGATATTTTGTTCACTGACCTCACAAACACATTATACACATACACATTCATATACACACTTACAAATCTCATCTACACGTAACACGATATTTTTGTAAAATGAACGTATAAATACAATAGAAGTAGCATATTTATTGAACAACAACTTTATGAATAAATGCTTCGATGCGAGTTCAACGAACTGTACAAAATTTAAAAATAGAAACTAATGCTAAATGTTATAATTGTAAATAATAATGGTAATAGTAAAAATAATAGTAATAATAATAAATCAAATATAATAATGATTATACTCAATGTGTATATAAATCGGTTTTGACGGTAATAATTTCATTTTTACGCCTATTTACATCGATATATATATACTTTCCAAAGTATAAATGGAAATACGAGAGTACATTATTGTATTATACATATGTAATATATGAATTATGTATATACTTTATATATAAATTATGTATATACTTTATATATATATATATATATTAGTTTGTTTTCGCCCCATTTTTTTTACACGTAAATGGGTTGTTGGTTATTGAAAAACGTTCGATATAGGTAGCGTGGGTGAAGGTATCTACTCAGACTATTTTAACGGTACATCAATCTGTCATAACGAAAGACGGCAGAATATCTTTGTCATACAACGATCATCGTTCATGGTACTTACATATCAAAAGTGTCAAGCCGGAGGATCGCGGATGGTACATGTGTCAAATAAATACAGGACCCATTACTAGTCAATCGGTTTACCTACAAGTTTTAGGTATGTACATACAAATGAACTCTCTAGAATAATTAATGATTATCTTTTGAAAAAAGTATATAATACGCTAGTTCATTATATATATATATATATATATATATATATATATATATATATATATATATATATATTTAACAATATAAAGTAGAAATTCTTTTATACCGTATCAAAATATATCATATATATTAGTTTTTCTGGCTGTAATATCATCAGGTTATAGTTATCGAAATTAAAAATAACTTAGTCATGGTGAACGACAACAGAAAATATTGATAACTCACCGATACGTCCATAATTTTTCTGTCGGTATAAACGGTATAGGTAATTTTTCCGCGCGATAGTTTGAAAACGAGTTTTCCAAATTTCAAAATAAAATTTGCAATTTTTTCGGCGCATCACGATGAAAATTGATTCACACATTTTACACCGTAAAAAAAAATTCTGGTCGAGTGGAAATTTAACTCAAAAAAGGTTAAAATCTTTTTGTAATTCTCTAATAAATTATCGTCCAATCCATAAGTATCGGTTAACGGCGTAGATAAATTTTAGGATTAAATGCAAAACGCGATTGCCAACGAAATTTAAAATTAAGCCTATCACAAAAATATATTGCTGACAATTAAGTAACTATATTACGTACGATTTGGATGCTTCAAATAAGATTTCAATACGATAGATCTTAACAGACAGTTTCAAGATTTAATCACTTCCCCGTAGCATAATTGTTATAAAATTACAGGCATATTACGGGCACTTTTTCCGTTGAATTTAGAGTAAGCGCGATATATTTAATTTAAGTTATCTATTCAACGAATTGAACCAAATTTGGTACGTGTCAACAGCATGGTTATTTTCAAATGTTCTGAAAGAAAGCGAAGCATATTGGTAAAAAAACAAATGTCCTACTAACTATAAAAGCTCTTCAGTCTATCTAGATATTTTCCATAACGCATATATTTTATTATTATTATTATTATTATATTTTGTAAAATCTGTCATTGTGAGACTCCTTCTCAATAAAATCCACTAAGGTGCTCACACCATTGACTGGACGACTTTCAGCATTACTTCATTGGTACAAACCTAGTGAAGGCAGCGCTAAATGTGTGTCATGTGGCTCCAATCTTTAGCTACTGGATGCTCTAGGGGTGACTGAAAAGCTGCCTTCTTTGCCGCTACCTTTCTGCTCCTTCTTTCATACGCATTATGATTCGCACCATGGTTGCAATAACATTTCAGTTGCTTGCGAGTGTATCATGATATCAACAAAGTTGTTACGAGTCAGAGACTCGACGCTTGTGTATAGTGGCACATCGCTGTTCTGCTCATACAGGACAGCTGAACAGTGCAATAGTAGCTTCATATTCAGTGCTTTGACTGTAATGCCTGCATCCACCACTGGCCAGTTTTCCATTCCAATTCTCTGTAGGTAGCTACTGAAGTAGTCATGGTTGTTGAGAACCTGTGTGAGGTAGAAACAAGTTTCAGACATACACGTAGGTCTGGTACTAGTAGCTTCAATCATATACTAGGTGGATCTTGCTAAATTGTGCACCATTGTTCAATGACCTCTACCTGTTTCTGTTATCATAATCTTTAAGTGCAATGAACTTCCGTACATACTGAAGTTTCTTTCGGCTTTAGGCCAAGATTTCCAATGGCGGAACACCACTCAGTACCACTACAACTGTATTACGAACAGTGTTATGATTTTATGACTTGGCATTCTTTGTATTTCGAATTAAATTTATTCAAACACTCATGTCCAAAAATTCGAGAAACCAGCGAGGAAGGAGGAAGTTAAAGTATCTTACGATCAAAACAAGTGCCCGCCCGGCTTATCAGCGGTCATTAAATATGCCGAAAATATATTCTAATGTTAAGTTGTAAAATGGAGTTTGATTTTTTACAAGCATCCTATAACTGATGAACATAGAAATTAACGACTCGGATGAAGTACTGAAGATTTTTATTATCAAACACTGAGAGTTAGCGAATGTATGATGGAAAAGATCTTTTAATTTTCCCCCAAAGTCAACCAATTCTGACTCTAACGGTACTTTGAATATTTACGTGACACGTAGAAATCTGTATTTACTTATTTTTTACGTTAACAATTTTATGTACAGTAACATTTATATTTATATTTTAAATCACATTCATATTTGTTTTCTTCGATTATTTTTCTCGATATATTAATTTGCAAAAGTATCAGTTTTTTATAATAAACGTACAATCATCATATTCTTCTTCTTCTGACCATTCTCTAGTTCTCTTTGATATCACTTCACCCTTAATTATTAAGAAAAAATTTGCGTTTCACATTAAAATCGCTAACTAGGGTTCGTACGGCATATATTTACTAGAATATTCGGTGTTAAATATTTCGTTTGAAACGGAGCATAATATTAAGAAAGAGCTGCTGAATATTTCGTTTATATAGTCGAGAAAGCGGCATAACTAAAAGTTATCAATGCAGCGGTACGAAATATTAGCTGAAATTCAAAATAAACTTATAAGGAAAACACGTAAATTGCGACAATGGACTAAAATGCCAATTTCAAAACCGAAACTAATTGACTAAATACGTTCTCAAAACGATATAAAGATAATAACGTGTAAATCATATATATATTCAGAATTTTTCATCTACCGATTATAAACACAATTTGTGGAATTCAATTTTCAGAAGTCACGCCCAGTATATCAAACTATCCGTAATGATGATAGTCGCATTGAATTTGAAAAATACTTGAAATAGGTACTCAAGCCACAACCTATTAATGGAAATTTGGAACAATTTCATATTCCTGTATACGTTCGTAAACGTCGCCTCTAGTAAAATTATTTACCCCGTCGGAAAATAAGTTAAACAACTTGAAGAATTTTTACAATCACGCAAGGCCGTTTTATTTTCAAAACTCTAACACTACTATTGTGCCCGAAAAGTTGTAAACCAGCTTGAGTGCCTTCCACAAAAGGAATAATAAACGTGTGTAAAAATGAATTCAGAAATTCCGCTATTCATAGGATGTAGCTGAATCGGCGTTCGCGCTGGCAGCATTAAAAACAAAATCAAAACGAATATACTATAACATCTCCTGGACCGAGACTCTGAACTATCACTGAAATCAAAACTAGTCATAGCTGAAGTACAGCCATTAAACCGGTTTACGATGTGTTATTTTTGGGTCGCAAGGTACAACGTTTGCTGTCCGAATGATTAAAATTATTCCTTAACGCACCTTCATATAATATATATTGCAAGTAAAATAACCTTTGCCGGGATACGAATATTTCGTTTGTCACATTTATTTTACAAGAAGTTTGAAATTAAGGAACAAGCGAATTATTTGCCTGTCAACCTTTTAGATAGGAATCAAGTTATAATCCGTTTTAATACGCTAACGCTTGTTGTTTGGTTTTTAAAGAAGATAGTTCGGAGAATCTCCATCAAGTGGTCGTATCATTACGATTAACACTATTGTTTATTGTGTTTTTTTTCGGGTACCATGTACTGCTGCTATGTTCAGGAGGACCGGAAAGTAATTATTTAATAAAGTTGTTCATATCCATATTTCGGAGCAATTGAAGAACTGCTTGTACTGTAATTGGGTTATCGGTTAAAACTACTTGTAGTGTATTGCAAACTGAAATTTTGAGGTCGTTATATGGAGTATTGTCGACACTCAAGAAATAAATGTCGGAGTATTAAGTGTGTCTGGACGCAGCGAATGCACATGGATCCGCTTTATTTATAATGTAACCATGAGTCAATGCAGTGTGACCAATGAGAAACATGTTCCTTCCTGCTGTGTAAAAAATATCTCTAAGGAAAAACATGAGAACGGATACTCTAAAGTGATTAGTTGTAGGACTAATGTAGATCGCAAAAGGTTTATATTTGTTTTGTATTTCATGGAAACGATTGCATCATATTCGGATATAGAAATTAATGAATATGGTTGAATTGCTTGTTTAGCTGTTTTGTCTGCTAGTTCATTTGGTGGAAAACCTGTACGACTTTGGATGCATAATAAGATTGTATTAAGATGTAGAGTTATACGGTATAAGATATTCAAGATTTCTATAGTAACAGGGTGTAATTTGATATAGTTGAAGCATATAATAAAAGAAAGGGAATCGGAACATATTAGAAGAGATTTTTGGGTTGCCTGTGAGAGCAGTGGGTATAGAGGGGTATATTGCGTATAGTTCACAGCAAAAAATCACGAAGTATTCAGGTGGTAGGGTATAACGCTGGAGATCGCCCTCTGAAACTATAGCACGACCATAAACTTAGCGAGGTAGATTTTTGTGTATATATTTGTTTATAGTGTTCCGAAAAACAGATTTCTCTATCTAGCATTAAAAATTAAAATCGTAAATTTTCCTTTTGTAAGTTTTAAATTATTAATATTGATAATTTAGTTATCAATCCTTACTTCTTTAGACTTTTAGCACGTGTATTTGGTTTTATATCTCGATCACTTTTGTGATTTACATATCACGTTTTATATATTGCATCGAAACCTATCGGAATTTAGTGTGGTTTAACATGTCGACTAATTCATACTATCACTTCCCCCTTCTTTCTCTAGTTCATCTACTTCGTGTATATTTGCCGAGTCATTAATCGTCGAAAATCGATTATGTAGTTTATACACGTCGCATGTTGTTTATGAATTTTATTTAACGCGTAATTTTTCAATTTACAAGTACCACCCTCGATAGTCGACCAGGACGTTAGTACGGACATCGTAATTAAAGAATTAAGCGACGTGCTTTTACGGTGCAAGTCGCAGGGTTATCCAGAACCCTACGTAATGTGGCGTAGGGGAGACGGTAACGATTTTAACTATAACGGAGACAAAGGTAACGGTAATAATTCAAATTTCAAAGTTTCCATTAATTCAAATATATAAAATTAAACATTCCGCAAAGGCGGTCATCAGAAAATATATCGGATTTGTTTTCCATTTCAGTAAACGTTGTCGACGGAGAAGAATTGCGAATTTATCGAGTCAGTCGACTACACATGGGCGTGTATTATTGCGTGGCGCGAAATGGCATAGCGCCGACTGCTAGTAAAAAATTTACTCTAACGGTTCATTGTGAGTAAATAGGATATTAAAAATTATGTCGTAATCATAAATAGTCCTAAGATAAAGCTCTCGTGTAACGAAAGCTAACATAAGTCAACTGGGTTAACGAGTCTTTGCTCTCGACGAAATTGAATACAAAAAAATATGAGAAAAACTCGGTTCCAACAGTAGGTACGAGTATGATAACCGTTTATCACGCATCATATATATATATATATATATATATATATATATATATATATATATATATATATATATATACATATATATATATAGCAATAACAACAACAATGATAAAGATGGTCTGCCAGAAGTGTTGAAGTTAAGTATGCTCTCAAGTCACTAAAAAATGGCAGAGCACCTGGCCCCGATGGCGTACTACCAGAAATGTTGAAATATGGTGGTCCTGCAATAGTAAATGCACTGCGATCATTATTCAACCAGTGTCTTACTAATAAAATGATACCCATAGCATGGAAGGAAGCAGATGTTATTCTGATGCATAAAGAAGGGAACACGCAATTGCTACATAATTATAGACCTATCAGCATGCTGTCCCAAATATATAAAATATTTACCCGTGTAATAACAAACCGTATAACACGAATAATAGACTAACACCAACCGAGGGAACAAGCAGGATTTAGATCTGGTTACAGCACAATGGATCATTTGTTAACGGTTAGACTTGTGAAGAATACAACATCCCACTCTATACGGCGTTTGTAGATTACGAAAAGGCATTTGACTCGGTTGAAATGTGAACAGTGTTATAGTCAATATGTAACTGCAGAGTTGAAGAGCAATATGTGAACATTATCAGAACAATGTACGAATCGGCTTCAATGAAAGTCAAGCTATGGAAAAGAACTGCGGAAATACCCATAAAAAGAGGTGTGCGGCAAGGTGATACCATCTCACCAAAATTATTTATTGCAGCCTTAGAAGGTGTATTCATAAAACTAAACTGGGATTCGAAAGACATAACAATAAACGGCGAAAAACTTAATCACCTAAGATTCTCAGATGACATAGTTATAATAAGCAGGAATAAAGAAGAATTAGAATCTATACTGAACGGACTTGAAACGGAATCTAGAAAATTAGGATTAAGAACAAAATAAACAGAAAACAAAGGTTATGACTAATAACACGGATGGTATGTCAGTAAAGATAAATGGGGAGCACATCGAACAGGTACGCTCGTATATTTATTTAGAATAAGAAATAACTATAGACAGAGGAGAAAATATGCAGAGAGAGATATGAAGGAGAATATCTCTCGCATGGGCTGCATTTGGGAAGTTGTCCGACATATTTCGAAATAAAGATATGCCGAACAGTTTGAAGAGCAAACTGTATACCCAATGTGTCTTACCGGTGTTAACATACGGAGCAGAAACTGGAGCTTAACAAAGGGAATAATTATGAAAATCAGGAAAACGCAAACAGCTCACCGAAAGGTTAATATTAAACGTCAAGTTAAAAGACAAAAACTATTACTTGGATCAGGGAGCGCACAAAATTGACCGACGCGGTGGAGCGAATATCAAAATTAAAATTGACAATGGCGCACAGACATGATGGCAGGTGGACAAAACATATCCTGCAATGGTGCCCATTGTTTTCAAAAAGTAAAAGGGGCAGACAAAACAACACGGTGGCGAGACGACATTGCCAAACATGCAGGTATCAATTGGATCCGGGTTGCACAAAACTGGAATCGTTTGAAACGTCTGGGATATGCCTACACCCAGCAGTGGGTTGAAATGGGCATAACGTGATAACGTGATATATATGTGTATGTATATATATATATATATATATATATGTATGTGCGTTTTAAATACATATAAAAACAAAGAATGTTTTGCTGCAAAATATAATTGCATTACACCGAACGAAAATGTCGAACTGAATATGGAGATTTAATCCATATTCACTTGATACTGTACTTGAAATATTCACATAGTACGTACGAATGTGTATTTATTTTTATTTATGTTCATATCTATGCGTACAGTTATTGATATTTATTTTGATATTTATGTCTATATTTATATTTATATATATATATATAATAGATACATGTTTATGTTTTAAATTACATACATATTTACGGTTTTTTAAAAACTATCTCCATTTTGATAAAATCGATTAGTGGCTCACGTTCGTTGTCTGTATATTTAATCACATTACTACTCAATTATTAACGGGGCATGAAAAATTTGGGTCTTATTTATTTCTTTTTAAGTTAAGTAAGGATGACAAGTGTGAATGTGGCGCAGTAGAAACTGCAAACCATGTGCTATTTGTATGCCCCACTGTGGACCATTTAAGATTTTACAATAAAAATAATTTTAACCTACAAGACAAATACACTTCCCGTCCAATTATTCTCTTTTAATGTAATGCATAAGAAATTCCACGGTCACTGAAGTTTTTGCGTTGTGAATCAGCGATAAAACTTTTTCAGTAATATGTATAACGAGTGTATTTCTGCACGCGTACATGTATGTATGGGTGTTTGTGTGAAATTTATACATATAATGTTTTAAGTTCTGTATATGTATATGTGTATGTATGTGTCATTATGGATAATTCGTAATTTATGCATCGAGTACACCTAAGTTATAATTTAATTATTAATTAGTATAAGAAGTTATAAGTGCATCCAAGTATACTATGAGTGTGAGTGAAACTGACTCATAGCCCGCGCAAATGCGATTGTAAAAGTGGTTACTAAATTATTGTTAACTATAGAATATTGTAAAGGGGAGCAGTACACTGATTAGGCCTAAACAGGTGGTGCAGTGTATTGCTCCTCTGTAAATGCAACTGTGCATTATTAATTTGCATAATAAAGTATTAATAAAAAAAAACACATTACAATAAAGATGAACTAATTTATGTTTATATATATATATATATATATATATATATATATATATATATATATATATATTCCCGTTACAATCTTAACTTAATGATAAATAAGTAACTCTATTAATAAAATGCTTACCACCTAACACAGTACTTATCTTGTGAGGTGATATAAACGAGTGTGAAGAAATTAACCCGCTGGTTAAAACTTCCTTACATCTTTTTTTTTTTTTTTTTTTTATGGGGATGCCTTTACAGCTTAAACAACGTGGAGCCGCAATAATCACTAACTCATATTCTTATGAACTCGGACAACTTCTCGAGAAAAGTCGCTATGTCCGGGAACAAATCTAGATTCTCAACATGTAGAAGATCTAATTATTGATTATAAAACTAAATCTCTCGGTTTATTACGCTTAAGGCGTCTAATATCTAATTCAGTATCTAGAAGTTTCACGGCTTCCATATTGACATGTTGAAACAGCCGTTTCTCGTGATGCTTGGCAAACTCTTTGATGACATCGCCGACGAACATTTTCCGAAGATCGTGGTGAATGTCGTCATTACGTGAAAACCGGTAAGCGTCGACAATTGCACGCAGGATACTATTCTGTTTAGCCTGAATCTTGTTTAGAATTTGTGGCCTTAGCATTAAAGACCATACGTCCAAATTGGCTTTATAACCTGTTGGTATAATAGCCGCCTATACGATAGATCTAATGCAGAATTTCAACCGATGAGTCAGCATAATTCACGGGTTTTTGCCTTGATTTGTTTAACCTTCATTCTGATGTAGATTTCCTAAGTAAAGCGCTTATCCAAATGCATTCCTGCGTATCTAGCTGACTCGGCTTGAGATACAACTAGATAATCCAAGTATATTTTGTTCTGCGCATTGATTTTACGATAGTTGTAAATGATATGGACTGATTTCGCTTCATTAAGTTTAATCTTCCATTCGATTGACCATCGCATACGGTTGAGCGCACGTTGAAGTTTCGTGGTTGCTTCCAACGGATTATCGCTAACGGAAAGTACTGCGGTATCGTTGGCAAATGTCACTGAATCACTATTTGTAGGTAAATCCTGCGTATACAAGAGGTACAAGATAGGTCTAAGGACACGACCTTGCGGCACTCCCGATTGTATACAGTAAAATGCAGATTTAGCACTTTCGTGTGCTACCCAAAATTGACGATTAGTCAAGTACGATTCCAGAAGTCTACAACAGTTTCCTGGAAGAAGGCTACACATTTTGAATATGAGGCCTTTGTGCCAAACACGATCAAAAGTTTGTGATATATCGAGAAAGACTATGGAACTTTCTTTCTTCGAACGCTTTTTCGATAACCAATGTAACCCTGTGAACTTGGTCTATGGTCGAACTTTGGTTTCTGAAGTCAAACTGATCGACTAACGGTTTTAGACGTTTAATGAAAAGTTTTTCGAAGAGTTTCGATATTATAGGAAGTAACGAAATAGGACGGTATGATGTAACTTCTTCCACTGGTTTACCTTTTTTATGTAGCATAATTATCTGTGCAATTTTGAAACAATTCGGAACAGATTCAACGTGTAAACAGGCTTTGAATATATACATTAAGAGCACAACAGCTTTACGAGAAAATTCTTTTAAAACTGTAGGAGAAATTCCGTCGATTGCCGGAGCTTTCTTTACATTAATGTTCATCGTGATTTCTTTCGCAACTTCCATAGGAGTGATATGATCAAAAGTTACGTCGCTTTTGTATGACTTCGTAAGATTGATATCTGTCTTAATGCCATGTGGCCGAATATATTTGCTAAATGTTGAGAAAAAAAGCTCTGCTTTTTCTTCTTTTCGTCTGACCCAGTTACCTCCGTCGTCCTGAAGAGGAGGAATGCTAACGAATGGTCTCTTCATTTTTCGTGTAGCTTTCCATAAGGAAAAGTCAGTATCTGCGGACGGGCTTAGCCCTTCGAGATACGATATAAATGTCTTCTTATTAATTTCTTTTATTAACTTATTAAGTTGATTATTTATCCTATTGAAGGCGTTCTTATCCAGCGGACTCCGATTGATGTCAAATCCGTCTAGCTCATCGTCGTTCATATATATATATATATATATATATATATATATATATATATATATATATATATATATATATATATAAGTGTGTGTTGAATACACTTGGATCTAGTTATATTTTTTATTCTCTAACCTATTTACAACTTACTAACCAACTCCGTAATGTTAAAAATGTTTATTTGCTATTATTCTGATATACGTTATAGAGTAACGATTCAATTCAATTTAATTATTAATTTATTATAAATAATGTCGAATTCGGTTCTGTTTTCGAAGTTTAATATATATTTTTGATATTTTCCCATTTTTATATATTTTTTTTTCTGATCGTTTTTCGATATATTAATCGTCACCGTCGTGTGGACCTTTAAATTAATCGTGAATAAATATAATGAAATATAATCGTATTTGTGACGTTTTATATAGTTCCACCGATATTACATATACCTAATCAACTTGTCGGAGCTGCTACCGGTCATAAAGTTACACTATTATGTATAACAGAAGCATATCCTAAATCTATCAATTATTGGCTCAGAGGAACCGGCGAAATGTTAACAACCGGTATGTAAATAGCAAACTTTCTGTTTTTGTTTTTTTTGTGTGTGTGTGTGTGTGTGAATATTTGTAATTTTAAACGTGATTTAGTACGGTCTATGTATAAGCACAGTCACGTCTCACGAATTGATGGACTAAGAAATATATGTTGTACTTTTTCATATTTTTGTTCGTCATCAGTTCGTAATTTGCGATTCACATTATTTGGTTCCTGACTGTGATAACAAACATTAATTTTAATTTCCTCGTATCTTAATTTAATCATTGGTCACTCTATTATGCGAATGTACACTACTAAATGCTCCCTTTATACTAGAATAGATTTATACGCGTAACATTCATAAAATTACTTCGTGTCAAACAATAAATTCTTAACGTATTGCGTGAATTTTCCGATGATTGCCGTATACGCGATAATGAGTTTAACACGTTAATAGATAATTACGATACTAGGCAATTAATGTTTATGTATGCAAAATGTAAGCGTATACATACCAAACATTATTTATTGTAGTTAGTCACTCGCTTAATTTTTCTAATTATTAGTGCGATGTTAGATTAATTATTTTCATATTTAAGCGTTAGTCTAGCTAGATAACCAACATATTGGACATGTGATACTTGTAAATTACCGGATTTTCTAGACTTCTTCATAACAAAATGTACTGCTAGTTATTATACTGAAATCAATTTGTCATTTGATCTGTTTTCCGACCACTCCGCAATAATCTTAGCGATTCAGTAATATGTAGAGGAAATAAAATATACTAATATAATAGAAATATCTAACTAGAGAAATAGAAACTGCTTCTAACCTTAGTACTCCTGTTCTCATACATCAAAAATAAATAGTTATGCTATGTCAATCCGACAGATTGTCTTGGAAAAAAGAAAACATAAACGAAGTTGGTTTAAAACAAGAAATACTTTAGACAAAAATTGTTTAATAATAAAAGTAAAGAACTAAAATATCTATTACGAGAAATTGAAAGCAAAACATCCAAACTATTTTAACTAGACTCTCAACCCTAGCGTCTGATGACTATTCATTGTGGAAATGTACGGAAAATATTATTAAACCAAATAAAGACATTCCTCCGGTAAAATACGGTAGAACCATGAGCGAAGGATCATAAACAAAAGGCGGACCTTCTTTTTGCTGATTATTTATCAATTGTTTTGAAGCCTAACTTAAAGGCGGACACAGACAAAGAACTGTACGACTCACTAAATAGTCCTGATGAATTATCTTCTCCCATCAAGTCAGCATCACCACAAGAGGTATATCGTATACTTAAAACGCAGTTTCAACGTTACCTAGTATTATGTTTGCTTTGGTTATTTCCCTGTGAGGGTTGTGGTATTTTTCGTTTGTTACTTATCTTAATTAATGAATCTTGCAAGTTATCATGGAAGGTGAGTTCCGGTACACGATATACTTATAAATTATATTTATCGACTGTATTTTAATTATTTAATAAAACATTTATTTATTTTATACATATATATATATATATATTTATTTATTTATATAATATATATGTACTAATTTCGAAAAATTTCGTTGCGCATTAACCGCAGGCGAATTATATGAAACGGAATACCGGAACGATGTGTACACGACAAATATGATGCTAACGATTAAAACTGTATCGGAGACGGATTACGGTACTTTTATCTGTACTTCGATTAATCCTCTGGGTAGCATCGAAGGGAATATTAAACTTTACCGTAAGTATTATATGCATATAAGTATATATATATATATATATGTAGCACGCTTACATATAACTAACACACATACGTATACTACACACAAATATGTATACATAATATGAAGAGGGTACATGCAAAACGGGTACGAGGGATTAAACCTACAAGACTGTCGCTGCATTATGTACAGTATGAAAGACATTTGGATTATGATTATTATGCTGGCAGTATGTTATTTTTACTTACGTAAAAATATCGGAGAATTATGAGACTAACATGATCAAACTAGCCCATTGATATTGAAGGGCAGTTTTGTAGTTTCATCTGTGTTAATAACAATTAGGATGGAGTTAAACTTTTGATTAGTGCAATGAATATAGATTGATTTTCGCTACGTAATTCGTTTCATAAAATTTACATTTATCGCTGAGTGTGTAGTGAAGTTCTAAATATTATTATTATTCATTGATATGTAGCTTCCCTATAGGTACCTCATTATCATCGTTTCACAAAACATTTCGAAGGCCATGGAAAACAAATGGAAGGTGACAGATACATTGATTTCATCCTTTCATAACTTAACTATCCGAAATGCTTGGTTATACTTGACCCTTTCTTATGTGTACCGGGACATCAAGGAATCCATCGACAATGAAACTATAGATGCATTAGCTAAAGCGGGGTCTTCTAATGCCGTGGTATTCTCTTTATTGTACCACAGTCGGAATGTAGGAAACTTTTTTGGAACAGCCACATGCGGAGAATAATACACAGTAGTCAAGCCTCACTCGTTACGATCAATTCCTACAGTCTCTTCCTAAATTTATATGTTTATACTTTATAATTTTTTTTTTTTTTAAAGAGAAAAGAAACGTTAAACGTAAATGAATCGTACTTATCAGATCACACACACATATATATATTATATATAATATATATACATATATGCATAATTAGTGATGGGCATAACCGACTAATTATTAGGTTTTCTATTTAGTCAGTTTTAATTTAATTATTTGTCAATAGAACGAAAAAACACCACATATGAAAATGTCCCTAAATGATAAGTTATGTAAAGAATAACAGATATAAAATAAACTAAATTTATTTAAAATAAAATTAAAAATATATTTCAGTTGAAAAGTAACTAAGTGGTAATCTAGAATTTTATGATTTTTTTAAAGTAAATCGCGTAATCATACAGATTCTAGGACTCTATCAATAAATTGAATATATTTCAACACAACACGAGTATATATATATATATATATATATATATATATATATATATGTATATATGTATATATAATCGGTAAAACACCTAGTCACCGTTTTCAAAATCCGACTAATTTTCAATCGGTTCTGAGAAAACTTATAAATGTCGATATTTTCTACGTTCCGTCCCTTTTTTTACTTAAAATAAATTATAATTACTGTTATGTTATTATTAAATCCGAAGTAAACTTTGATGAACAAGCTGAAAAAAATGAAAAACACGTAACAAAATATTTCAGTCGAAGTACAATTACTTCACTTCGATCGAACTAAAATAACCGAATTATATAATCTACTAACAGATATTAATCGAAATACAACTGAATTATCGGATTTCCATGTAGTCGGTTTTTATTCTAAAGTACACCGCTTAGCATACGATCTACAAATTAATTAGAAAATTAAATTTACTTTTATGGACCGAATAACATCTTTACAGGATTTATAAATATTTGTAAACATCGTATGTAAATAAAGAAGTGTATTTAATCAATCGCTTAATAATAAACAAAATTTTATTTTCGGAAAACGATTGATTTATTCGGTTATTTTGAAAAAAAAAATTACTCGGTTATTTAAAAAAAAGACGGACTATTCGTTAGTAATAAGTCAGTTATGCCCATCATTAATATATATATGTGTTTTTGTGTGTGTGTGTATGTATATATATATATATAATAATAAAAAAAATTATTTCATTTAAATACACCAAAAAATACATGTATAAAATAATTAAAATTAATGATAATAAGGCCTCTTCTTGAAGTAACACATCCATCACACATTTTCTTCCAAATCGTTCTATATCTTTCTTTTCGCATCCAATTGATCCCAACATATTTAACAATGTCGTCTTTCAATCGTCTTTTTGGTCTTTGAATTTTCCTTTTCCTGTGCATCGGAATCCATTCTATATATTTTCTGGTTCAGCTATCTGATTGTTTTGTGATCCATAAATAATCGCCGGTATGATACATGTATTAAATACTTGTGCTTTTAATGATGGACTCATTTTCTTATTAAAAATTTCCTTCAAATCCCAATACATATTCCATCCGATTGCTATTCTTCTATTTACTTCCTTGTCTGTTTTTTCTTTAAATGAAATTAGTTGTCGAAAATATATAACTTCTTCGACCCATTTTAATTTGTTTGAGTTAATGGGCACATTTTGCCATTGCTATTAGTTAATAATTGGTTTTTGTTATTTATACTCAGTCCTGCTTTTTTTGCAATTTCTTCTAGTTCGTTAAGCATCGTCTGTAATTGTTCAGCCGTGGAAGCTATAAGCGTCACATCATCTGCGAAACGTAAATTTGTTAAATGCGTACCATTGATGTTTATTCCATGTTGTTTCCATGATAGATTCCTAAATAGTTGTTCCAAAACCGCGTTAAATAAGACTGGTGACAGGGGGTTATCTTTTTTCAATGGAAATCATTCTCCTTCTTGATCCATTATTATCTTTCCCTGAGTATTATCGTAGTTATTATTTATTAATCTTATATATTTCTTATATATTCCTTGATCCTGCAAAGAAGCATAGAGGAAATCGCGATCTACTGAATCGAAGGTTTTCTTGAAGTCAATTTCGTATTCATCTGCTTTTTCGTTTAATTACTGTATTATTTGTAAATTATCTATAGTGGAGTAGTTTTCGCGGAAACCTGCTTGTTTTGGTAACTGTTGATCATCTAATTGATTTATTAAACGTGTGTACAATACTTTAGAAAATATTTTGTAAAAAGTTTGTAGAAGACTTTATAGTTATTCATATCCTCTTTACTTTCTTTTTTATGTAATAATATTATTGTTGTCTCATTCCATTGTTAGGGTAATTTTTCCGTAAACAATATCCTATTGAATAAACTTGTAATTTTATTAATTAATACATCTTTCGCGATGATTATTAATTCATTTATAATCCCATCGCTCCCTGGGGGTTTACCCTTCTTCAATTGATTTATGGCGTTTTCTATTTTAATATTTAAAAATGGAGGGACATTTATTTCGCCTCCCACACCATTATAATCTTCCCAAACTCTTCGAACACTTAAATTCATTGATTCTGCGGTATAGATTTGTGTAATATTCTGTAGCTACCATAACAATTTTCTTCCTTCCATGTTGTATAATGTTCTTCTTGTCCATCAATCCTATAATTAGCTTTTCCTGCGACAATATTTTTCTTATTTTTCTTACCGAGTTTTCTAGGATATTGATTATTATATCTTTATTCCGTTTATATATAAAATTTCCGATTTTATATCTCACTGCTTTATTCTAGTTTTTCCTTTGATGTTTTATTTTTATTTGTTTGAGCCGTTCGCGCTTTTTAATATCCAACTTTAGATCTTCCGGAAAGCTCCTCTTTTTTTTTATGTTTTTTTTTTTTATAACTGATGGTGTTGATTTCTTAATACTGTTAACCAACATATCATATTAATCTTGTACATCTTGACTTGTTTCTTCTATCTTATTAGAATTCATATCGTGTAATTTTTTAAATTTCCAATAAATTCCTCAGTCTGTTGGCTGTCCATAATTCTTATTGTTCGTTCTTTTCTCGCTAATTTTCTTTGACCTTTTTCTACTTTTAGAGTTGTTGTGACTGATCTATGATCCGTCTGGAATTCTAGTGTACTGATATCTATGTTTTGTACATATCTAATATCCTCTATTAAAACAAAGTCAATTTTGTTTTTATAATCTCCGTTTGATGACATCCAGGTCCATTTTTTCTCTCTTCTTTTTTTAAAATATCAATTAACGATTTTGAAATTTTTACATTGGCAAAATTCCAACAACTTTGACCTTCTAAGATTCCATTTCCCATATCCATAAGGACACATAATTTCTTCCTCGCCTAGCTGTCTAAATACAATTTTACTGTTAAAATCTCCTAATATTACTGTTTTCCCAGGAACATTACTTTTAGCTTTTTCTATTGTATCCTGCAATTCTTGGTAGAAATCATCAGTCTCCTCTTCTGATGAATCAGAAGTTGGGGCATATATTTGTATCACTGCCATTTTCAGACCGTGAGAAGTTTAAATGTAATATCTCGAAAATTCTATCCGAAACTCCCTTCACTTTCCTGACTTTATCTTTAAAACGATTTGATATTACAAATCCAACTCCCTTTTATAGGTTGAAAACGTTCCATTTCTTCTTTTTATAATTTCTTTTTGGATCTACTGGAAGATCGGGAGCAGGCCGCATATAAGCCGCCTCTTTAGCTACTGTGTCTGCTAGATCATTTCCAGCAATACCAGTGTGACTTGGAACCCATATAAATAATGGTTGTGGTGAAAGACCGGTAGATAGGATGCCGATTATTTCCTTAGCTACTGGATGCTGATTTTTGCGCTTATAATTACTGATGCTGGTGATAGCTGAGAGTCGGTGGCAACGATAGACTGCTTAGAATTTCTCCCGACAGAATCTTGTATGTTAATTACAGCTAGTTTTATAGCAAAAAGATCAGCCGGGAAGATTGAGGAGATAGTGGAAATCTAATTATTATTTCGTTGGAGGACGCTACTGCACATCATACACCAGAATTTGACTTTGAACCAATGTGAAAAGCAATTTGTGGTCGTTGTATTGATCTAATAGACTAGAATGGTTGTTGCGAAGATCTGTTTGGAGTAACGAAAGATTTACTTCCATATTCAGTGAGATCCACGCCGGCAATGCAGGCATATACTTCTGATAAAGAAGAGGAACTTCTAATTCGATGTCTTTGAGTATTGATATTGCTTGTGTCCAACGACTGTTTCTGGATTTTTCACGATGATTCATTGCAGATCGATGGATTGATTCAGTCAAATTTGGAGTAGTACCTTCTTATATGTGTGTAAAAATATGAAATAAGTTTTGAACGGCGAAGTTTGAATGATGTTTTCGCCGAGTATGTTCAGTAGGCCAGCGGAGGTAGTCGTATGAAAAGCACCTGAACATATTCTCAGTGCAGAGTGGTTAACACTTTCTAATGATTTTACAATAGATCCTTTTGCATTTCCATAAACTGTAATTCGCCCATAAATTGACTACGGTCCTGTTGTTCATGTTCTGAACGAACTGTAACTGATTATAACTAATAAAACGTCAACATGGCAAGCGTAAGTAACTATGTATATTGGCGTTTTATAAATAATAAATTTATCACGTGTATTAAGGAATGATTTTCTATTAAATACGGGATATACGGAACAAATAGATTTATTAATATTCGTATTGATATAGTCGACGTGTTCAGTAAAGTTTCAACGTCTGAATACCGAACCTGATCCGACCGGTAGTGCTAATTCTCAACACGGTCAGATTATTTGGTAAGTTTGTTCGTCTACGTGTAAAGAAAATTGATTCGGGTTTTCGATTGATAATTATATTCCGATTTCTATTCCCTATAGTGTAGTAGGTTTAAATGCGCTACGATGAAAAACAGTCGCATCATCAACATAGACACTTTTGTTTTGCACGCTCTCTATCGTCACATCGTTATATTTTCATTTTAGCGAATCGGTGTAAGAGAACGCTGCCAGTCGGTATAAACGTTATCACTCTATAACCAGTCATTTGAGGTGTTTATTCCATATGGTTATATTTTTATAAATGGCGCTATTTTACAAATTATACCCGGAGAAGCTACGAACAGCTGTAATTGTAAAAGGCGAAAGATTTATTCGCTTATGAAGAGATGCGAGTCTGGCCACATCACCTACTCCCTGGTACTATAATTTGTCCAACATACACCTCAACTTCCGAAAATTTATTACAACCATCACCCGTTTACGTTCTGGACACAATCGTCTTCCGGCTCACATGTTTCGTATTGGGATTTCCAGTTCCCCATATTGTCCCCATCCAGCCGATTCACAAATTATCGCCGATGAAAACCACATCCTTTTCAATTGCAGTTTTCACACACCTGATCAACTCGCACTCCCGAATTCCTTAATATCCATCGGTTATCGTCCTCCTTTCTCTATCACTTCCTTAATTTTTTCTAATGACTCCCGTGTTTTCCTCCTTTACAAATTCCTAACCAATTGTAACATCAATATATAATAACTATTTAATCAACATGTTAGTGGGTTGTGATTGCTCCTCAGCAGTGCCCCCCCCAAAAAAGCTGTAATTATACAGCGTTCATTTGACAACTTATCGTCAGCAGTGCTGCTTATTGTTCTAAAGGACAGATTGTAAGCAATTTGAAAGAGAGAAAAAAAAAGAAAAATTGTTTAATTTTTTAATAATAATAACAAAATAAGCGCGTAAACATTAAATTCGATCAACAACGAATTTTTTATAGCTCCTTCTTTTTTTTTTTTTGTTGCAGAAGTTGCAGCCCCGGCGAGCACGGATGAACCAGATGGTGGAGTAACGCAGTGGAGCAACGTGACTAAATTTACGCATATAGGTGAGATAAACGAAATATTACGATTTATTACGCGTATAGAAGTAAATAATACTAAATATTAATAATAATTATTATTATTTACGTGTATAACTACAAATCTTGATGACGGTAGACCATTCTTTGTAAGGCTTTTAATACAATCAATCACAACATACTGTTATATATGCTTTATGCTTGTCGCTTTAGGAACTAGCTTAAAAGCTATCTTATGTGTAGAAAATACGCTCTCGAGAACATATATCCTTAATGATTTTATTGAATAAAATGTCTGTGTTCCCCTGTTCCCCAGGCTAGTATATATTGGCGCCCCCCTTATCTAATTTTTACTACTCTAAAGGTTGGAAAAATAAAATATTAATTTAAAACAAAATTTTTAATTTTTTAATACAGAATTTTTCTGAATAACTTGATATCCCTGTATGCCCAATCGCTTCGCCGCTGATTATATATATCATCATCATCATTTATCCATTACTCGTTATCCGAGTATTGGGTACCATCCGTTATTTATGGGTCCTAAGGTAACGAATTGAACCGATTCTCGCGGATTCCTTTCCGCATGCATCACATATGAAGGCGCCAGTATTAATGTAATCTGCTCCAGTCGTTTCGAGTAAGTCTTTTCGTCGTTTCCTTTTCCTTTCGTCTGCAACTTCCGCTTTCCACGGACCATTTTTTCTTGCGATCATTTCGTATTCCTTCAATAATTGACACTGTATCGCCAACAAGCACGCCCAATGCGATGTTTGCCAATAAGAAGCTAACCGTAAAGGAAATGTCTTTGGAAGTCCATAATCGTTTATTCCGATTACATACCCGGTTCATCTCAAACTGTTATTTCAATCCGGAATTTAAATAAACTTGCAGTTAGCCCGCACTACGGTTTCACGATTCGTCACTCGGTCTTTTCAACGAACGCGATATAATCGTATATTATGGCGAAAAACACCGTGAACGGCAAAGGTGACGAACTCGGTATTACGACAGGCCGCAATAGAAGTGTTACCGATGATATTGAAAGAAGGAAGAAGGTACATTTTACACACAAAACAAAAGGAAGGAGGAATACTTACGTTCGCAAGTTCGAGGGAGAATTCAAGGGGAAAATACGACAATTGAGAGACTACATGATAACAATCAATTTTAACGACAGCATACAAACCTGATAAAAATAAATATTTCGTGATTCGCAGTAGACGTATTTGCTCTGATATTTGCAGTCTGCTTTGTGCTCCTTTAATCTTTGACTGATGCTTCTATCAGTCTGTCCAATGTAGCTGCGCCAGCAGGAGCACGGAATTTATTTATACCAATACCAGAATGACTAACCGATAGTGTGATCATACGCCTGACATGTAAAAGAAACGTGATTGGTTAAACGTCTGACAAGTAAAATAAATGTGATTGGTTGAACGTCTGACAAGTAAAAGAAACCTGATTGGTTGTTCCATCGAACCATACTCAGATAAAAAATCAGCTGACATCGAACCAAACGCTGCGTCAATTTTTTTGCTCTTTTTCCCTCTAATCCAGAACTGATTAAAACGAAATCATCTATTGGATTTCATGTAGGTATATATCAGGAGATGGATGTTTTGCCCATTAGCAAATCCAACCGCCTTTCAGTAATATTAGAGTGTAATCAGATCTCTGATTCTTTTCCGTTTTAATATTTTACGGATTTCTTCATTAAATAGGTTAACTGCAAATGGATTTGGATGGTGTTGAAGTCTTGATAAGTGTCTATGAACAGCCGATTTAATCTATTCAGCGACATGTCGCACATGTAGGTCGGTATGTAATGTCCTGTTGAGACGTACCATGGAGCACCAACTATCAACCGTCGTATTTTATTCTGCCTGCGCTGAATTCGTTCTACGTTAGTTGCCGAAGCATATCCCCACAGTTCTGCTGCATATAACCATGTAGATTTCAATATTGCTTTATACAATATTAATTTAATATCGATATTCAATTACGAGCGAGGACCTATCAGCCAATACAATTGTTGCATCTTGAGTTCTAGCCTAATGTTCTTAGCTTTTATATGTTTCAGCCAGGTTAAAGTTTGATCCAAATAAACACCAAGATATTTAGTAGACTCGCTTTGCATTAGTGACAGAATTTATCGTAACTTTATATTTATCGCGCGCAATACGATGTTTGGTAAAGATGATGTGATTGCATTTTTGCTCATTGATTACAATTTTCCATCTATGCGACCATTCAATTATGTCGTCAATAGCATTTTTAACATAGTCAGTGCAACTTTGTGGACGTCGATGAGATGCCATCACTACCGTATCATATATAAAATGTAGCTACAAACGTTTTCATTTACGGGTATATCATTGGTGAATAACGAGTACATGAGAAGCCCCAGTACGATCTCCTGCAGTACAACTGCCTGTATTTTGCGTAAAGATCATTGTTTATAATTTACCATAACTCGAAAATATCGTTCACTCAAATAGGATTTGATAATGTTATGATATTGAGCAGGCAAAGTTTTCTTACATTTATTAAGTAGCCCTGGATGCCAAACGCGATCGATCGCTTGCTGAGTATTCAAAAATACTGCAGTATTTCTTTCTTCTCGAAGCTATCTTTAATTTTCTTAACCACTCTGTGAACCCGTTGTACTGTCGAGTGCCCGGTTCGAAAACCAAATTGCTGATTTGGAATTATTTTTTCTTTGTCTATTATTTTTTGTATCCATTTTTGTAAAATTTTTTCAAATACTTTATGGAGAATTAGAAGTAAAGATATTGGTCGATAAGAAGTTACATGTTCAGGAGGGTTTCCAGGTTTCTGAACCATAATTATATTTGCAAATTTCTATAGTACTGGAACGTATTGTAATCTTATGATTGCGTTGAATATATATGTCAATTTTACTATTAATGTTCCCGGTAATTTTTTTAGAACTCGACTGGTAATTAAATCATAACCAGGAGCCTTCTTGTTGCTCTGATTGTGGATTTAACTTCCGCAGGAGAGAAAAACTTGATTACTGTTGGCCTTGAAGATTGTTTTAGGTACTCACGAACTACATTTTCAACTTTTGATCGGTTTTCGGCCAAACGTATGGAAAATAGTTCAGCTTTAGTGTAATCATCTGTAGTCACCGTCGTTCATTTCTAAAGTATCACTTCTTTTTTGGTTTTTTTAGGTATGTAAAAGATTTCCGCATCAAATAATTTCCAACCTTTGACGAAGATAGATTGGTTACATATTCTATAAATGTATCGTTTTTAAAATTTTGAAACAATCCTTTCAGTTTCCTCGTTTGATGATTTAACGCTGTTTTATCTCGCGGATTTCTCGTTCTCATCCACTGTCTCGTTAGTTGCCTCTTTGTCGTTACCTGCTGGCGCACATAATCCGAGTAAATCGTAGTATAATTTATTGTATTTTCGATCAAAGGAGTGATTTTGCAGGCTGCATTTATTATTTGATTAGTAAATAAGTTAACACTATTATCAGTATCTTCATTCGTTTTAAGTGCGAAGATTTTGACATTCTTCTAACGTATTCCAAAACGTTTCCCAGTTTATAAACTTGTTGAATAGCACAGGTCTCTCTTATCTCTGTTCACTGACTTTTAATATAAAGCGATGAAGAATCATTCATAACTAGAGTGCGGATTTCTCGGCATTTGTCGAATCATTTTGCTGCACGCTACAGAAGATCTGATCACAGACAAATTCGAATTGGAGTTCGCTGATTCTACAACCGAAATTTTATTTTGCCGAAAAACAAAATAAATGCCGAAAACAGAATAAATGCCGAAAAAATGTCGAAAATGATGATTAATACTATTTTAAATATTTTCCACGTATTAAAAAAAATCCATTGATGATTTTTTTTTTAATTTCGATTTTTAATCGTGTAGAAGTCGAAAAGTTTGTAAGGTCGTTCTATGTCATATTTTATGTCTGTGACTAATATGATAAATAGTGTGAATCGCCACTTTACTTTAACCGTTTACTTTTACTTTTCATTTCTGTTTTCTATGTTGTTACTAGTTTTGTTACCGGTTTTGGTTTTCTCTAAATAAAGGTGTGTTGTGTTTATAATTAACATTTTATTTGTTTTTTTCCCATTCGTTAGATATTTTAATTTTTGTTTACTTTATTTCCTAATATTTGTAATTTGTTCTCAAAATGCCAAAATCGACCTCTGCAAAAAGTGTTTTATTAAAAAGATGGATTCAGATAAGAAGAATGCTGTGGTAGCTAAAAATACCGGGTGTATAGATTTAAAGAAAATAAGTAATTTTGTAGTTGAAGGGGAAGGAGAAATAAATACATTTAGTCCTACTGAAATTAGCGCATACAAATACGCGCCAATTACGTCGGCAGATGTGGAAAGAAGCTTTTCCCATCTGAAAAATATTTTAAGTGGTAAACGTCACCAATTTGGCGAATTAAATTTTGAAAAACATTTAATTATTTCATATAACGCCAAATTATTTAAGTAATAGTGTAAATAATTGTATATGTACAGTTAATTAATCCGAAATTTCATTGTAATATTTTTCTATATATAGTATTTAATAAATCCGTAATTTCGTATACTGTAGTGTTTTATTATCTTTACTTCGGTTTTCAATGCTTCATATAAAAATTGTACGTGAAATATAAGCCTTTTTTTATGAATGCCGAAAATGACTTTTTAAACGCCGAAAAAAAAATTTTTAGTGCCGATAAATCCGCACTCTATTCATAACTTTCATATAGTTATTTGGGATTCCATTTGTTATAAAGAAATCTAACAAATCGGGAATTTTGTTTCTATCTGTCGGCCAATATGTAGGTAAGCGAACTTTAAATAATTTCAAACATCTACGTATAAAATAATCGAACAAGATTATTAGGTTTTTAGAATTGTACCGTTTCTTAATTTTGTCGATACTTGGTAAAGAAACCCGGCTATATGACTGACTGGATTGACTATCAATCGCGAGGTCACATCGTTTCTGTTTGTGTACTTTGTCTGAATTTTTTGGTCATTTGGTAAAAGTAACGACTATAAGACTGACTGAGTTGCCTGTTACTCGCGAGATGACGATCCTGTAAATGAGTTGATCAATAAAACGACGAAAAAACGAAAGAACCAATAAAATACCATCGGACGGGGTCTATAATCACCCCGCTATTAAAATTATTACAAGTAGAAAATTTGTATAAAATATTACCGCGCGTTACGAATAGAACTACGTTAAATGTTCGCGTGGCGTTAAATGGAAATCTATCAAACTGTATAAACTAATTCTTCGAACAGGACACCACAGAACAATGGATTGTTTGAAGAAAATAAACCTTTTCGATTAGTACAAATGTCGATTTTGTCAGAGAAGACTACTAAGAAAAAGGTTATATACCGTCTTATATGACAACGTAGTAAATTTAGAGACTACCCGCTTTAATAAATTTCGTACGTTAGCACACGGTGTCCATCCTGGCAGATAGCAGCCGTGCAGACAAATATAATGGAAGAATTCTGGTACTAAACTACGGTTATGAGATCAATTAAATTGGCTTCAGTGGAGTACCCGGCTGTGGCAAAACAAACGCAAACCACGTCGAACGGAATATAAGCACCGATGACGAAAATGTGAATGTGATAAAAAGCAAGACCACCGATTCAACTGCACACATATTAAGACTAGTGCAGTCATAGCAGATTTATAAAGTGCAACTTGTAATGAGGATTAAGCCGATTAACGCGTGGTTATCTCGTATATAGAAATATCGTCTCGCATTCGCATCTGAGTTGACAAATATGTCGCTATATAATGGAGAGTGCAAGTAAAATTAAAATTTTAGTAGCATAAAACAATCGTAATTATAACAAGTTAAACCGGTTTAAAATAATAGAAAGCCAAAAAAAAAAATTAAGTGACAATTGAATTGTTACAGAACATAAGAAAACAGTTGGAAATGCCGATGTTAATACCGACAAAGCCGCTTCGATGGTTGTCAGTTATGCGATATTCGCGCTGATCCTGATCTGGTTGTGGAAGCTGGTTTTCACGACGACTGTAATCGGATAATTCGGCAGTTTGTTTCCTTTTAATGCAATTTTACGAGCACAACTACATACACACTCACGAGCATACATATACTCGCGTATATATTGTATCCTACCAATAAATTAATTTATTTCAAAATATATATATATATATATATATTAATAATGAATTTTTATATGGCGATTAATCACTAAAGCTTTAATTTCATCATAAAACGTTCGAGGTGTATGAACGGTGGTATGTATTATAAAATGTGTGAATATGTCGAAAATCGCACAAACGGGACTAACCTTGTTAGAATAGTGCTATATAGAGAATGTGAAAAATATCATACGATTAAGCGTAAGATTACGCATGCAATTATGATAAAAGGCTGTTGATTGATCGTGAATATAGATTTCGTTCTACTTTCAGTGCTGCTGGTCCTGCTGATTGAAGAAAAAGGAAGCCGATAGAATTTACGTACCAGTTGGAGAACATTGCGAATGAAAGATTCAATTTCGCACGAAATAATAATAATAATAATAATAATAATAATAATTAAAAATTCAAATTCAAATTTATTTCATATTATCAAGACATTTCCAATGTTACATACAATGAAATAATTGTAATAGTAGCTGGATAGTAATTTAAATTTAAAAAATAAAACTCCTATATAATGCGCGAATAGCAAAATACAATCTTTTATTCACTCACGTCAGAAGCACGTCACACATATTCATATACACACATTGAAATCCCATTAAAAAAAAAAAAAAACATACAGTGCATGATTGAACAGAAACGCGTAAAAACTATGAATAAGGGTCATTATATAAAGACAGTGCGAGTTATCTTTAAATTCATATAAAAACTAATGAAACGACACGCGATACAAGAAAATTAATATTATTGATACATAATAGGAAGATATACATACACATATATATATATAATAAATAAATTACGCGAACGTTTGATACAAGTTGTTTTAATAATGTAATATAGAAGGACAGAATTTCAATAATGTAACTTAAGAAACAATTAATGAAAGCTGAATAAATGTTATTAAAAAAAAATCGTTAAATCTATCTTTAAATTCCACTCTATGTAGTAGGGAATTATATTCGGTCGGACCAGCTGTCTTCCTATCCGTGATTAATTTATAGGCGGTATTTTTGTTCTACGGTACCCCCTTATCTTATCCTTCTACTATCGAATGAGATTTTAAATTTACTAGCGTTGTTCAGCACGTAAGTAACTGTCGTCTATATAACTCAACAACAGTAAATGGCATCTGCTTTTGAACAAATATTCTCAGTATCGCACGTTAAAGAACTTTTTTTATGAATTCATTATGATATTTAACCGTAGAAGAACATTAATATATATATATTTCATTTTTTAAGGTCTCTGTAGTAAACTATAGGGACTGAATTTAAGATAATATTTTACAAAGGTCTAACTCAGTCGCTACAACTCGTATTGCGCTAGTATTTATTTTACATACGATTATAACTTGTAACTGTGGTAAATTTTTTAATCGATATAACTGTTTCTCTTTTGTAACCGTTTCATTAGAGAAAGCTGAACAGGCAGTGCAACCTCGATCATGTATTTTTTGAATGCTCTGCTGTGGTGTCGTTGCGTTCGGAGCTTTACCTTGCCTTGCTACGTCCTTCGAGTATTACACCTCCGTATAATGTATCATCTCTTCTCCATCTAGATAATCTACAATTATTTCTCCATATAGCGACATTTCTAGAGAAGTCAGCATCCTTAATTAAGATGTACATAGTCCCCACAGTATCACTTGGGTAAGCTATAAAGGCAGCTCCATTAAAAAAAAATATTACTACCCATTGATTTATATAAGTAAAAAAATCTTACTCGATTAAATGTACAAATAATGAAAAACTTCGTACGATAATTTAACAAACTGCGAACGATTACATCATTTCTTCCGGATGTAACACTGAACGATTTAAAGTAAATATTTATACGACGCAAATACAAACTGATATCAGTTACAAATTTCACTCGAGCTATCCGTTATACGGCATAGAAAATTTTAACGCTAAAAAAATGCCATCTTTTTATAAAAAGAGGAATTTGTCTAGGATAGCGTGTTTCAATTCTAAAAGTATTTATATAATAATGCGTTAAAAATTATCTACCAATCTAGAAAGCGGTATTATACACAGCATATTATTTAGTATTTTCACATTTTCGGTTCATTTTTTTTTAAATTCGACAAAATATAAATTTCTCAAAAAATTAATAATAATTAATGCGACTGAATTGTATAGATAATAATAAATGTTATAAATGTGCTAGTAATGAAGCAATTAAACCGACTGGGTATATTTTTACAGGGTATAAGACTTTATAGTCATATAGCATTTGTACAATTCACTTGAATGAAATACTTTTATAAATATATCTCGTCCATTTGTATGGGAACTGTTTTAAATTAAATTACTCCATAAATGATCGCTGCACACATATATTTTTTTAGAATTTATTATTAATGTATATATATATATATATATATATATATACACATATATGTCCATGAGTGTAGGCACATAAAACTTATGTATGTATATATATATGTGGGTGTTAGATATTTGTATAATATTTACAAAGATAATATATTTTAATGATTGTCACTTTTATATATAAGATATGGAAAACCTGATCTTTACACAATTACGTAAATAATACGTTTATATATATATATGTAGGGTGACCGAGAAAAGACGGACGGTTTTACTTTTTGAATAACTGAAAAACTACTCGACCAAAATTTTTGAATGAAGCATTGTTTAAAAATAGGAAAACGAGAAATTAGAACGAAATTATCTTCGGAACACAGTATCGTTCAGATGATGGATTCTTTTTACAAGATTTTCTAATGGTTTTTTAAGTACTTTCAGAAATCCGAGTATTCATGTATTCTAGATCTCGTGGACGTGTTTCGTAAACGCGACTTTTAAGGTGCCACAACAAAAAAAATCTGGGGTTGTCAAATCTGGCGAGTGCGGCGACCAAGCTAAAATACGCGGTTACTAAACGCTTCTTTCAATACTGAGAGCGTTTCTACCGAAGAATGACACGTCGCACCATATTGTTGAAACCATGTACCGCTCGGACGACGACGGGAACAACGAAGTAAGGGAAGCAAAAACGAGTTTATTATTTCGATATAGCGCGTTCCGTTGACAGTACCAGTGAAAAAAATAAGGTCCCACTATTGCCCACATCGCCACTACGGCCAAGATGGTCGCTCGCTATGTGACGGCTTGATTGAATTCGGATTAGATTCGGACCAGTAGCGGCAGTTCTGTTTGTTACCGAATGTGGATAGCTGAAAATAAGTTTCATCGCTCATTAAAAAGTTGTCTCTTCGTGTTCGATTTTTTTCAACGTCGTTTCAGCAAAAGTTTTCATTGTGCATGGTCGGTACTTTTTAATTCCGAGTTATTATCAGTTTATTAGGATAAAATTTCAAACCTCCCGGCAATATACAGAGAAAAGATTCTCTCGACAGGGTTAAAGAAGCTGCATGACGAGGTGCAGAGCGTCCGTGACCCTGAATGACCGCTGCCCGAACTCCATTGATGTTTGTTGGAGTACGAACCTAGACGTGTTGTTATCAGTTGCAGAAGCTGTCTCCCGAATGTTCTCAACCCACCTTAAAATTGAATTGCGAGATCGCACAGGTTTACACCGCGTAATTTTGAATTATTTTTAAAACTCCCTTTGCACTGTCGTGATCGATTCACGCCGAAAATAACGTTCCACGCAAAACGCGCGCTCATTCTCGTTATAGGATGCCATGATTATTGAAATTGGACAAAAACGAATGTGTTGTTTGTACAGTAAACGTGGAGCATGCAGTTTGCGTTGTAGCGGGTTATCGACCGCGCTATTAAAAAAAACCGTCCGTCTCTTCTGGTTCACTACTGCGTGAAAAAAGTTTTCCAGCATTGTAACTTACTTATGGATATGTGAATTTGATAACGATAGAAAAAAATTAAAAATTATAATACGAATTTCCTATGATCTTATGATTTTGCCACGTCTTTACATAGGACAGCAGATATAGAATAAAATATATATACATAACATATTGACATATATATATATATATATATATATATATATATATATATATATATATATATATAATTATCAAAGCGGTTATTTGTCTTGTTTTCTCGTTTCAAATGATCAGCCTTGTCTTCTATCTTCGTTTATACAACTTGAAGGTCGATGTCTGTTAATTCTTTTAAAATTATTTGTTTGCTAAAGAGGAGAAAATTATACGAAGTGAATTAATGTTGCCAGTAAAATTTTGCTTTCTCGTAATATTAGATGTTTTCTTATTTGTTTCAATTATGTCGGAAAAACTAAGATAGTATGAAAAACCTTTTTATGTTTAATTATATATATATATCATCATTAAATGTCGTATCCATATCGGAGGTAGACGACTACTTACCTATACATATTTTGTTGTACAGTCTATGTAGCGTACAAGGCACCGGGGGAACTGATTGCAATCGCTTTGTTGCCACGAGACAATGTAACCCCGCGTGTTTTTGTAGGGTAATATAGTGGTGGTTTGACATTGCCTTCTACGCGATAATAGTAGGATTATTTATATTTTTATTTTCTGGTCATAATTTTTGTGTCGTCGAAAGTATTCAAATTCGGTACATTCCGTATGGAAGTCCGCGCTTTAGCCACTATATCCCAACGACATATATATGTATATATATAAACATATTTGTGCCTCTTCAATAAAATTTTGATACAAAATTACAAATTTTATACAGGGTGTTTATTATACAATTCTGCTTCTTGGGTGAACTGGTAGAAGATAATTTTTAATGTCTGCGTATGAATATTTTCAAAATTAAAATACATCAACCAGGAAATAAAAACTTTGTTAACATTAAAATTTCGTGTGCTACGTAGCGGACATCGTTACTTAGTTATTTATTTCTACTATTTTAATCAGAAAAATTAGTCAAATTTTATTTCAACATACCACGAATTTTTAAGCATAAACATTTATGTATATATATATATATATATATATATATATATATATATATATATATATATATATAATAATGATGATGATATATAATATATACGAGTATATTTAAAAAAAAAAAGGGTTTCATCATTATTTAATTCCTAATTATCACGAAGAAGACAGTTTCACCCCGCTCCGTATGACATCATATGCGAGCTTTTATGCGGTGCATACAAATAGTGTGCCTTAAATCTTAGCTCATTTTGTATGTAAAAATAAACGTACAATAGCTAATCACGATAAACAATACGACGGCGATGATGATGATGATGATATACATATATATAATGATAGTGTGATAGAGGAGATGTATGTATGTACGTATGTAATTTAATACGTCGTTCTCTCGTATTATACGAGCTGGTGTTATTCGTGGAAATTGAAAATATGTAATTATTACGATTTAAGTAAAATTACCTTTTTCCTCCAGTTATCCGATCCACCAAACTCGGTTTTCTCGTGGGCATTCTTTGTTCAATCATATTCGCTACTGTAATCAAATATTCGACGAACGTTAATATCGAAGTTACAATTTCGCCGACAGTTATTTTGCTGGGTTCATCGACCGATGTTCGTCATAAAGAATCAGCTAAACTGATCCGACACGAGCGAACTTTAGATCGGGAGGTCGATATTGAAATAAAAAAAAAAAAAAAAAAACGTGTAGGTTTAAGATTTAAGGTATCACGACCGATGCGAGGCAACCGTCATGACTAAGATATAAATTACGCTACTGTCGAAACTATTTGTCCTTTACCAATGGCGAACCTTTTACAAATATAAACTTCTGAATAGTTCACACGTGTAGGATAAAAATAAAACACTGACATAAAAATTAATTCAACGACGAATTTAGGACCGAAGGTCCTAGCGGGACCCAGTCCCTTTTTAGGCAGGCGTGTCGAGCTGTCACAAACTGTCAACGGAGGCAATAACAAAATCGTAAAAACAACACCGTCGAAATTCGGTATTTTAACCATCCGGTTGGTCTGGCTGTGAAAAAGGACGCTTATAGAAGTTTACTGTGTATAACAAGGAAAATGAATGCACAGTGAATAAAAATACATATATATATATATATATATATATATATATATATATATATTCCTTATTCTCGTATTAGGGGGTTTAAATGTCCGTTCCTTATTCGTTACTTTTGTTACTTTCTTAGTATCAATACATCGTGAAACATTACACACACGCCCACATATATGCACACATATGGCTGGACATATATACGTATGTTATTGAAGGGGATAACACCAATTCGAATACGTCAATCATAGGCGTACATGGAATTTACAGAATAATTAGCGATGTAAATATTTGGATAAATTTGATATTCAAATATCATAAATCGAATTAAATTGATATCAGAAAACTTTTTTGGTTTATAAATTGGAAATATATAATTTTAAATTACAATAATGTTTAATCATTGCAACGAAATAGTACAAACTAGTTTTTAAAAATCTTTTGTTATAATAAAATAAAAAAAAAGATTTATTCAAATCACTGTAATGACGTTATTCGACATAAAAATTATAACCTAACGACTAATTTAAATTCTCCGAATAAAAAATTGATTTTAATATCGATTATGTGGATCCATTTTTCATCAAAATATCCAATATCGAACACTCAGGAGTTATATCGACTGTAAAAATAATTTATTTCATACAGAAATTCTGAGAAAAATGCGTTTAAAAATAACGGTTATATTTCTTAACACGAAGGTTCACTTAATATATTTCGTATTATCGGAAATTTATCATTATAATAATAAACCAATTCACCTTATGTTAAATATAAATTATCTATTTCTATATAATAGGCAAAGTTCTCTTTCAAATGATTTTGTTTTAAAAACACAAATTTTTTATTTTATCATAAGTGTTTAAACACCGACTTAATTTTATTTATTCCCTCGTAAATCTGATTCAATTTATCCATCACACACTTAAAACTCACATATATACACATTAAATTTGCAAAATAAAATACAAATATATATATATATATATATATATATATATATATATATATATATATATATATAATTAATAAAATGCGTAAGACCTGACGATATACCGCAGGAACTGATCAATGCGATGTCGAAGGGAAGGGGAGTGACGATTCCGGTCCAGATCCTAGTAGCGACCTCAGGTGTAGCCGACGCAGCAATTAATTTAAATTTATGCATTATAAATTAATCTGACTAAATATTAACCAACAGGTTTACATGTATTCCAATTAGGATACGGAATGATTACGAATAAGCAATAACATTTTGTAATTAAATGAATCTTTAGTGACTAGATTTAATTTTTTTCTTTAAATACTATTATATTCTCGGTTTCTTGCTACAATTAGCGTATACATAACAAAAATTTATAGTTCCAGACATCATATACGATTAAAGAAATTTTAGTAATAATTAAGAAACGCGTATTAAAAAATATTAACGAATACGTTTAAATATCCCGTCCTTATGTTCTCGAGCAACGTAACCTATTCGACTTTTCCTACTACTACGAACGAGGAAACCACGAGGCTGGTCATTGCACACTTATCTCCTCCGGTCGCTATATCAAAATTCCCAATAATATGTTGACGATGTACATAGCTTAATTTCTTTCAAATACCGTTATATGTTCTCGAATTCTATTATCCTTATTATACTGATCATTGCTATTTATAGCCGTATCGGTGAATGTTTATAATTCTATTTCTATATCGACCATCAACCTATATTATCAGATATATATCGTTGGTAAATAAACACATTTTTTTAAACATATAACTTCCAATACATTACACTACTATTATGAATATTTTTATTTTAATTTTTAATCATTATTGTTTATTTTATAATGTATTCTCTTGCTTTTAAAACACCATAAATCTCTCTATTGTATAAATTGAAAATTAATTCATCGAATACGTAAAAGGATTAAATTCCTGATTTCAACTATCGTTGTATACCATGCTTTACCTAAATGAAACCAACAACCAAATATTTCACACTGGAAAAACTGCGTTAACAGCATCTTGGGCTGATTTTTTAAAATCTAAATAAATTTTCTTGGATTCAAATTTAGGTCCATCGACAATGCAACTTAGAATTAGAACGTCCTCACACCTTGCCCTTTTCGTGGCAGGAAGCATTTGTAGCCGTGGATCATATATAGCTGATTAAAAAATTTTGGTCGATATTTAAGTGTTCTGTCGGTAAAAATGTCCATTGTTAAATCTGATAGGATTGACATGTTTGAGTAACACGTGAATCTGGTGATTTTCGTCAACATACAGAAAGTTTTGATTTTAATGTTGGGAGATACTTGCAATGATCTATTGCTTAGAAGACGATGGCTGATTTGTCTAAATATAATAGAAGCAACCGTACATTTTAATTCGTCTGGACAACTTCGTTTTTAATAACATAAATATTTTTAGTTAATTTGATAATATTAATGTTATGTTATTCATAAACCCATTTATTTGAGTTATCTTAACTATTTGAAACTGACGAATATGTAATGATAGTGATAAATGTTATGAAAATTTAAGAAATATTAATATCCATGATTACTAACTTAAATTTAAAAGTATAAATTATACATTTGTATATATATATATATATATATATATATATATATATATATATATATTTCACATGTATACGTATAAATTTGATTTATTTTATTATGTGGCAATAATAATTATTTTAATGTAATAATGATGTAAATTAATCTATTTTATTTTTTTTCGTAAGTTCTGTAAAATATTTGTATTATTTTGTATAGTTTTGATTTGTTTATATGTTAGCAGAGGTCTAATTATTTTACTATGTAAAAAGTAATATAAATTAACTTTCAAATAACCCGGATTATTTTCATATTTTTAAATATTTACCAAATAAAAAGAAAGCTAATGTACTATACATAATACTCAGAATGTTATATACTTGATAATTTCAATCGCTTACAATGCCTATTACTTTCATGCATTTAATCCATTGGTTATTTAGTGTGTTTTATTTAGCTACAAATAGGTATTTATATTTTGGGCGCATACATCTGTTAAATAGTTTGAAATAGTATGCATGCATTTTATAGAACTTTTTAAATAATTTATACAAGTACAAGTACACTATTAATTAAAATTTATAAAAATACAAATTGAGTATGACGACTGAGAAAATATGTCTGCGCAATTAGCCATATTTTGAAGTGGTGCAAACGATTAAAAGTTATAGAGATTAAGGTACAATGTGGGATAACAGTCGAAAACAACTTAAAATTTTATAATCTCTTCCATAAATTAAAAAATGAAATAAACAAATTAACGTTTGTTTCATAAGTTATATAATAATAATAGACATAATTTAAAAATGGATTTGTACTTTCTAAATCTATAATAATACTGAACATAACATAATATTATTAATGCTTATTATACGTTTAAAACTAAATTTAACCTTTTAAAGTGAATAAACAATAAGAAAATATTTGGAATCAAAATAAGAGATTAACTTCACAAATTTAAATGAACGATTTTAAAGGAAACAGGTTACCTCAATTTTCATAATGTACAATTTGTCGTTTGTCACGTTAATAAAAAAATTCAAGTACTTCAATTTTGTGTTAATGAGAACTAATTTTATAAATATGTTATAATAAAAGTTTTCTATTCGATTAAATTGTTCAAAAATGTTTGATAACAAATTAATATTAAGTATAAAATATCAGTACAATTTTCCTGATTCTTCCATATATGTACAGTAAGTTTTATTTATTTCATTATATGGCTGTAAGAATGATTTAAATTAATCATTTTAACTATTAACCACACAAACCATATGGAGGATTATGTTACCTACACTACTGAAACTTCAAGCAGTGGTATTTACTCACATTTGTATTTTGGGTACTTATATAAATTTATGTTTTAATATGTATAAAGAGTTCGTTTACGTATGCATGTATCTATCTGTAGTGCCTGAACATCCATGACTAAAACATCGGAATATATATATATATATATATTTCTATTTAACACGATTATGATTATAGATTGCCAATTATGATTTCTAGTTGATTTGTTTTCAAAGTGAAATATTTTGCGTAATTTTAATTTAATGCTCTATTAGTTTATTTGATTACCTCAGTATGTAAAAAGCAATATAATTAAACTTTAATATCATTGCAATTAGTTTTATTTCTTTAATATATGTGGTAAATTAATAATTTATATCGATTACTGGATGTGAAGGTATTCGAAAATATGATAGGAACATGGTGAAAGTTATATTTATGCCATCAACGTCCACATAGAATTAGCTATATTTTAAATGTGCAAAATGAATTGTGACGGGGAAAGAATCTTTAAATATTAATGAACGCATTTATAGAAAAGTGCATTTTCGAGAATTTATGAAAATAATGTTAACAAAAGACGTCAAAGTTATCACATTTGTAGATAACCTACCTATGAGAATAGTGAATGAAAGTGAAATAAATGTGGAAACCATACAAAGAGTTAAATAATTTATCTTAATTTAAAGTGCATAACATATATAAAGTATCTGGTGATAACAATTCAAAACAACCTAAAATTCTATAATCATTTCTATAACATGTAAAATAAAATATACAAATTCGTGTGCATATTTAATAAACAATACAATAATAATAATAACAGATATAATTTAAAAAAGGAATTATACTTTATAAATGTATAATAATAACGAACATAAGAACACACACATAGTAATATTATTTATTATGGTGTAGGTATGTGAAAAACTAAATTGTTGCTATTAAAGTGATTAAAACAATATCAATATATGTGGAATCAGAATAAAGAATTAATGTATAAATACTTTCAATTTAAATGAAAGACATAAAACTAAATAGTTCACCTTAATTTTTATAATATACAATTTACCGTTGGTCATTAAATATATGTTTAAAAAAAATTGTATAGCTGAAACTATGTGTAACTTTTGTTTATCATCTATTAGTAAAGATATTGTATTACATTATGGTATAGAAGAGTTAGTAAGTGATAAATTTAGAATTTACAATAGTTATAATAACATTAAATTGCATATTTCAATGGGCATTTACTTTAAATAAAACAACGTTTATGGTTTTACAGAGAATAACTTCATCCTTCACACGATGTAAATGTCTGGAAATTATATTTGCTCTTTAGAGAAAATTTCATTTTACGCACACTCGACTTCAATTTTTTATATTTTTGACTGTAGATTTTATATTAGATAAACGGCCAAACGCATAAGGGTATAAGGTTGAACAAATTATTTATTTTTTACAAATTTCAATTACATGAATTACAACTAATTTTTTTAATATATATATATATATATATATATATATATATACATATGCGCATGTTTTTATAGTAACATTATGTACCGTTTTCAAATATAGGAATAAGTGAAAAAATATCTGCAGTGAATAACGTTAAGATTCAAATATATGTGGGATAAATGAATGAAAATTTAATTGCATCATTGATAAAAAGTAGCAAGACCGAAATAATAATTTATATAAAATATATAAATATGTAACGCAAATTAATTTTTTCATACTTGAAACTTACCAAATGTACTCTTCTACATTTCGATGTTTTATGAATATAAGCAGAACAAAAATAAGTTGATAGTAATCGTATAAATAGGTCGAATATTTGAGCTATTAAATTACAAATTAATAGTTCGTTACATCAAAATGAAACCACAAATCCACAAGTAAATTAAGTGATATAAATTATCAGATACAATGGATGAATATGCATGCGCTATAATATAATAATAAAATATCCAATTCTAAGAACGAATTTCTAAAACTCTTTATAAAACGCGTCAATACAGAACAGAGAATTAAACAGAACGATATTGAGAGTCAATAATAATGAAAGAATTCAGAAAGAATATAAAAACTAGTTTCACACCTTTTTATATATCTGGAAAAGTTATTGTATAAGATGAATACCCAAAATAAAAAAAAGGACAGAACAGAGGAGGTATTTTTTGTGTTAGAAAAAGAATCAGTATAGTGGCGAACAAAGGAAGTGGAAGCGTCAGTTCAGATCCTATACATTTACTCGCGCACGCATACGCGTGTAAAACGACCATCACAGTTTTTTTTTATATGTAAAAATACGTTTAAACCGATTTTTGAAACCAAACAAACATTCGTTGGTCTGTAAATGCGTATCTGATATAAAACATCATACTATTCTAGTTTAGGGACACAAAGGTTATATGTGTATATATGTGTATATATCATGATTCAACATTAACTTTCCGTTGTAGTTTAAACGATATCAAAATTAAAGTCGAAACTACCATAGCGAACATGAATATGAATCGAACAGTGTAAATTGTTACTTAAACTAATATAAACACATTATGTTATCATATTATGTGGTAGGTTAGAGCTATTCGAAATGGTCATAGGCGACTCTGAGATTTTTTTCATAATCGAGAAAATAGTAATCGTGCTGGAGAATGAATCGAATCGGGCAAAAATAATCGAGATCTTTCTCTGGATTATTCGTATCCTAATGGGTCAAAAACTAAGTGTATGTTGTCAAAACCAATGGCAGAATTTGAACCGCATAAACCAGAGATTATAATACATACAAATGAATATGTCTAAGTTATAAAAATTATTACATAATTATATTAAGAGGATGTAAATTATATATAAGTAAATCTGTCGACAAGCAAATGCTTGATGGAACAATTGATAAACATTAATTATAAGTCGTGGTTGTGTACTATATACATGTGCATGTACTCTATTTATAAATTTAAACAAATATACATTTTTAAAAAAAAAAACACTTCTCGCCATAATAAGTATGTATATACATGATGTACTATCCTTGTTTTTTTAATAAAATCGTGTTTATCCAGAAAATATATTTGGATACTAATTACATATTATTAAAAATCGTTATATACATAACTATAACTAATTTAATTGTGTGGAATTTCATTTCATACATTTGCGGAGTTATAACCAAAAGTCTTAGTTTTGCCAAACATCAAAATAATTTACATATTCCATTCGCTTATGGCGTCCTACTAGGGAAAAAGTAGAGAACGTACATTGCAATGTGGACGTTCCTTGTTCAAATTGCATCGTCCATGAATATAGGCTTAAATATTAGAGACAATAAGCTAGATTTCGAAAAAACAGCGCAAAATGCCATTACTGCAGGTTTTCCGGAGTGCGAAGTATTCAGTTGTCGGTTTCATTTGGGTCATTCATGATATCGAAACATAATTGATATCGGAAATTTAAGAGTATACGAAGGATTTTGAACGATTTTTCGGACTATCATTTCTGTCTCCAAATTTGATTTACTATTCGAGCTCTTTATTTTGTGCGTAGCTAAATATTAAATATTTTCTTTTCGTTTACAAACATGTTACCTAGAAAATTGTTCATATCGTGTATAGGAATTGAATTTAAGAAATTATTAATTTTGTTTTCACGGGAACGACAAAATTATGTAAAGAAACCTTTAGAAACTCATATATACTTCCATATATAAATGCATATACAAAAATAAAAACTTCCAAAATTATTCGTTAAATATGACACATATAGATATCATAAATGTACATGTATAATATGTATAATAAGTTAATGTAAAAAATGTTTTGTGTGATGTGCGTATGAGTTGACGTATTTGTGTCATGAATAAGCAGCAGTATATATTTTGTCATTTACGCATTATTGCGCATCGGCGTTTAATTTTATTCATCATAATTTATTGCGAATAAAACCTAAATTTAAAATGAATTATAATTTTAAATTGAATTATTATTATTATTATTAGTAGTAGTAGTACTATAGGTGGTCATAGAAAAACTATCATTATTGTTATTATATTTATTATCTCTTTATAATTATTATTGTTACTTTACTATATGTGTTATCCTCATCCTAGATAGACTATTATTATTGTTATTATAGTTGTTATTCTCTTTATTATTATTATTGTAATTTGCTATATACATGGAATCGATTTTTTCATCACTCTCTTGTATAAGTCCCTTATATATTTCGGGTTTTTTCAATTCACACACAGCGTGTAGTCTCTTCTCGACCATACAGTATAATAAGGTATGGTATGTTATCTTTTTTTCACACATGCGTTGAATCCTTTGGGTGGAAAAGTTAAGATATATATCTATATATATGCTTCATTTGGATGAAGCATATATATATATATATATTTATATATGGAAGATGTGTTACCACACTAGTTCAAATGGCTAATAGTGTAAACACGTTGAAGGAGTATAAAATACAAAGAACGGTCTTCGATGGTAATATCCATTTTCGCTATAGATAGTTGTGTTTCACTCCGACATACGTACAGTTAGATCCCTAAGCGAAACTATTTTATAAGCCGAAAGACGATTTAAAAGGGGGAAAAAGGCACGCGTATGAACCAGAACGAATCGAAATAAATAAGAGTAATTGCTTTTCGTCTTAAGTCGTAAATTAGTTAGGTCTTAAAAATTCGTTGGTCACGCAAGCGACGGAAGCGGAATTTAGTATGTTCTTCTTCTTCTTCTTCTTTTTTGATTTGTGACCGTACCGTATCCTGCTACTTAGGCCAGAGGCACGGAAGGAAAGGTGTAAGAAACTAGATTAGAGGAAAGATATTTGTGATTTTAAGGAAGAGGAGAAGTTTAGTCTCGGCGGATGAAGTGCGTTGTAATATGTTGGGAAGGTTGAGAGGAAGGCCAGCAAGCTGACGTTGAAAGGTATATGTTGGACAGGAAACTAGGATGTGAGTGATGGTAAGAGGAGTATTGCATGCAGGACAGGTAGGCCGATTTTCCCTGGTGAACAGGAACTGGTGCGTAAGACGTGTGTGTCCGGACCGAACGCGAAAGAGGACCACATCTTTCCGTCTGGATGTTGGCATTATCGGGTTTGCGATGCTACGATCGTAATAAGGAAGGATGGAGAATCGTTCCATTGCTATCGACTTCATCTTGTTCCAGATATGGATCGTCATATCTTTACATGTCGTTGGTATGACCGGAACCGGCGTTATATTACATGAATCTGCTGCCGCTGTGTCAGCTTCATTGTTTGCACCAATATTGCGATGTCCGGGTATCCACGCAAGTACAATTTGTCGCTTATAGATAAACGATTTTTCTAGTATAGTTTTCGCGAACGGATGCTGATGTTCGTGTCTATTCTGTATGTTTCGAATTGAACTGAGAGAATCTGTACAAATTAATATGTCATGCTTTAGCTCCGATTCTGCAATAACAATTGCGCAGGAGATTGCATATAACTCTGACGACAATACAGAGAATGTAGATGGTAGTGGACATCGGATTGTCCCATGTTTGTATATGACGGCGCAACCAGTGAAGTTTCCTTTTTTGGCACCATCCGTGTATAGTACTTCATGGCCACCATACATTTTTATTAGATTTTGGAACGAGGCCTCGATAATGGATTGTGGCAATGAGAGGCAGTTGAGGAGAGACGTGTCAAAGATTATGGGAATGGAAATCGAAGGAGGAATAGGCAGATGGTTGGCTTTGCAGAGTGGAGGCAGGTTGATGTCAAGATTATGGAGGATGTTTGTAATTTTATTGTGAACGAGTAAGTTTGAATAAGGAGTGGTTTGATGATTGTGGTGATACACTGCATTATCAGGAAGATCAGGAGTTGAGAGTGAGTGAAGGTGGAATTTGAGTAGGATATAAGAGTGATGAAGATCGGTGGGAAGTTCTCCAGAGTCATATAGCAAATGGTTTATTGGTGTTGATCTCATTGCACCAAGTGTTAGGCGTAGAGCAGAGTGGTGCACTGAGTTTAGTCGTTTCAGGACAGTTGGTGTAGCGGACGCGTAGGCAGGAAAACCATAGTCACATTTTGCTTTTATTAGGGCTTTGTATATTCGGAGAAGAGAAATTTTGTCTGCACCATAGGTGGTATGTGACAACTTTTTCATCAGATTTAGTCTTTGCATACAAGCCGCTCGGAGGTAATTTATGTGATCCAACCATGTCAACCTTCTGTCAAAAACCAGGCCAAGATATCTAATTCGGGAAACAGTTTCTATAGCCTCAGATCCCAAGGTGATGGCCACCTGGTGCTGGCAGTGACGAATTCTACAGAAGTGTATTGTTTTAGTTTTTTCAGGTGAGAAAGAGAGACCGCTGTTTGTGGACCATTGAGTAAGCTTGTGTGTAGCTTCTTGAAGCATGGTTTCACCAAGCTTATAATCTTGACAACGGACAAAAATTACCAAGTCATCAGCGAAGAGTGCACTGCGGATCATTGGATTTATTTCCGCCAGCAATGAGTTGATAGCAATAATAAAGAGCGTCGGACTTAAAACTGAACCCTGCGGTACACCATTTTTTAATTCAAGTGGCTTTGAGCTAATATCACCAAGTACGACCTGAAACTTACGCTGATCCAAGAATCCCCTAATGAATGCGAGTAATCGACCATCAATATTCCATTGGTGTAGTTGTTCGAGGATTCTGTAGTGTAGGACTGTATCAAAGGCCTTGGTGAAGTCGAAGAAGACGGCGAGCAGATGTTGGTGCATGGTGAAGGCTTCTAAAATATTACTTTGAAGGTAATAAAGAAGATCAGTTGTGGATCTTTTAGAGCGAAATCCGCACTGTTTGTTTGATAAAAAATTCTTGTTGTTCAGTATCCATAGGAGACGACGGTTGACTATTTTTTCCATGACCTTGCCGAGAACAGATGTGAGGGCAATAGGTCTGTAACTGTCTAGTTCCGTTGGATTTTTGTTAATTTTTAAGATCGGAATAATCTCAGCCATACGCCAGGAGGTAGGAAAAGAACAGGATGTCCAGAGTTGATTAAATATATTTAATAGATGAGTTATAACACTTTGGGGGGCATTTTTGAGCATATTGGCGTGAAACTTATCGTGTCCAGCGGCCGAGGAGTTTATCGTACGGACGCTCGAATTAAGTTCTTCGAGTGTTAATAATTGATTGAGTTGCTGATGCGAATCGGTCTCCATTGTTGTGGTCAAAGGAGGAGGGGATTTGGGTGAGACGCGGTTTGAAGCTACAGAGAAATGATTAGCAAAAGCTGTTGCTATATGTTCCGGGTCGTCAATTTTTGAATTGTTAGAAACGATAATAGAAGGTAAGAGATGCCTGATATTTTTTCCATCGAGTTGATCTTACTCCATACTATTGAGGGTGGTGTTTTGAACGTAATGGTGGATGTAAATTGCTGCCAGGAGTCCTTTTTTCCTTGTTTTAGAATATATCTGGCTTTTGCATGTAGTTTGCGGTAGGTAATGTGATTCTCCTGATTGGGATGTGATTTTAATTTCTTAAGGGCCTTACGTCTATTTTTTATAGCAGTTGCGCAGCTTTCAGTCCACCATGGTACGCATTTCCGCCCGAGATGATTACTAGAACTCTGGGTGGTGCACTGTTCTGCAAGATCCATTAACTGAGCAGTAAAGGACTGTAAATTGGGTGCAAACGTTGCAGGATCAACGTTGGCGCACAGCTGCGTATACTTGTTCCAATTTGTTTTCCTATAGTTACGGTCAAATTTGGCTTTGGCTGTATGTCTTAGGTGTTTTATTAGTCCCGTTATTATGATTGGTAAGTGATCACTACCAGCCAAGTCAGAGTGATAATAAACTTGTGTAGAGTTAGCTAAAGATGGCGAAGCAAGGATTAAATCCAATGTGGACCATGATTTATAGCTAAAATTATAATGCATGGGTCCAGTATTTAGAACTATGAGATTATAGTTATCGATGATTCCTTCTAGTAGTTTACCTCTTGCATTTGTATACCTCCCGCCCCATAGTGGACTGTGAGCATTGAAGTCGCCAACCAGAAGTATAGGCGAAGGGAGCTTTTTAATAAGTTGGTTTAACTCATTCTGAGCTATGTTTTCTGTGAGGTATATGCAACAGATAGTGATTTCATACTTAAGATGCGCACGGATGGCTAAAATTTGCAAATTTGTTTGTAAATGAAGTTGTTGAAAGATTATGTTGTTTTTAATTGCCATGATAACTCCGCCGTGAGCGACATTGTTGTTAATTGGTGTTTTGTATAATAGGGAATAAGAGGGTAATGATACTTTTTTATTGGATTGGAGATGGACTTCTTGAAGACATATTATGGATGGATTATGAGCTTGTAGTAATACTTGGAGGTCTTGGTAGTGTGTGTGGAGACCGTTACAATTCCAAGAAATAATATCAGATTGTTGAATCATGGTAGCTTAATTAGGAATGCGACTGAGGTGAGTGGTTAGGCTATTTATAATTTTTGTGAATTTAATTTTTGTCCGTCTGTCTGTAATTAATGGACGGCACTCTCTCATTAGCACAATCAGCCCCATTATGTCTAGTGTATAGTCATTGGCTATGGATACTGGATCGCTTTGTGGATTCCGGCACATATCGAAGAAGAGTGAAAAATTTGATAAAGACAGGACCGTGCTCTGGTTTGATAAGAAGTATGACTCTAGTGGTTGCAGCATAATTTTAACAGATGAAGTACCAGGATCCTCCATTATAGCATCTTCATCCGATGATGTTTGGGTGACAGGTTCCGTGTTGTTTTTTTTTAGTCGTTTCTTCATCTTGATATCACTTTTAGGTACAGGAGAGTGGGAGGATGGATTGGATGATATTGAGGAAAGAGGCCTTTTGCTGATGTCAGGAGGAGGTTTGAAAATGGGAGTATCGGTCACTTGAGGTATTTTAACTTGTGAGGTGGTGTTAGGAAGTGGAGGAAAGTCGTCTGGAATTTGTTTAGTAGAATAAAGAGAAGAATTTAAAGGGGCAGAAAGGAGGGGGTGGGCTTCAAGTTCCGTGTAATCGGGATCTGAGGCTTTGAATTCTGAATGATTGGCACTTAGGGTTGCTTCACAGTGGTCTGCTTTGTGCCCAGTAGAGTTGCATTTGAAGCAGACTAGATCATCCGCTGAGATAAAAATGCGATAACTTTTATCAGAAGTGTCTAACACGAAAGAACTCGGTAATTTTAATTCCTCATAGTTCGTAATATACACTTGACGACGCCAACTAATTATGTGTCCAAACTCCTCGTCTAACGGTTTGATTCGAAGTAGGGAAATATTAGACGCTAACTTCATTTTTAAGTTTGAGACGAGTTGGTGTTCCAATATTGAGTTCGTTATTACTGGGGATACGTTGGATAATGTTATCTTAGTCGTTGGTGATTTTAATTTACGCGCTTTGATAAAGTGACCATTGATTTTGAATCCACAGTATTCCGTTATAAAGGTGTGTATTAAGTGTGCGTTTCTGAGGAATACAATAACGCGGTTTCCACTTACTC